>JAVJIF010020107.1:0-49843 GCA_038442645.1 Agave tequilana | reverse complement strand
AGTATAAATCCTAGTTTCATGAAAACTAACATCTAACATATATCATATCAAGAAGCATAAAACGACATATAAATCAACATGATAGACATAAAAATGATCATGAAGAAATCCACATGCTATAGAATCATGAAATACATAATAGCTAAACAAATGGTGAGAACACAACAAATGGGTCCATCTAAACATGGGTGATCTCAAAAGCTATACATGTATGTCAAAGGTCTAATAAACATGGCATTCAATAAACTAAACAAAACATCATAAACATCCATATGATCATTATGTATATCATGTGCATTAGATCTAGTGCATACATATTAGTTAAATAAGGTGAGAACACTAAATATAGATCCATATAAAACATGGGTGTCTCAAGTAACTAAACATGTATATCACTAATCTAATCAACATGACATAAGCATAATGAACAATAAAACATGACATCTATAAATAGATGAACATGAAAAGCATGTAAATATAAACGGGAGTTAGAGATAGATACCAAACCGATGAAGGCATCTCTCAAGTTTTCCAAAACAAGGTGGTCCTCCCACCAAACTCCCCTTGAAAGTGATGCATCAAAAATGGTTCTCTTTAAGCTTGGAACGCATCAACCTCAAGGCACCAATACTCTCACGTGATGCGAGAGCCCACACCTACATCAAAAATCAAAGGGGGGTCTTTGGTACCTATTTTCTTTTGGGTACATAGGGGTTAGTATCTCTCTAACCCAAACAAGATTATTTGCTAAATTTTCAATATGTAAAACGATCATAGCAAAATCTAGCAAGGTGGCTTGTTCGACCATAATGTGTACATGTGTACACATGGGCATACATAGTGTGAAGTTTGTGATCGTGATGAGCATGTGATGCCGTGATGGGTGTACATGTAAAGATGGAACTTGTTTCTTGTGAACCAAGGTTTCCAAGCGTGTATGATTCAAAGTACAATTGGCTCAAAGTGGAGCCCAAATATTCAACACTTTTCTTCAAAACATTATATCTTTTTCAATACTTGAAGATAAAGTGGAGCATGCAATAGGTGTGCTAGAAGAAGAAGCTACACTAGCATGGCACACATGAGAATCAATATCAATTTTCAAAGATTCATTTTTCTTTAAAACTAAACCAATTCTTTGTAATGAAATTCAATTTCATTTTTCAAAACAAGGTTATCTTTTAAAACAAAATCTAATTAGAAGATAAACTCATTGTTTTTCACAACATCATTACAATCACTTTTGCCTTTCAAAACATCAATCTCTTTCAGGGCAAGGTCTAGTTGAGATCTTAGTGAGTCACGTTCAATATAATCTCTTCCTTCTCTTGCAAAACCGATTCAAAAGTTGAAGCATAAATCCTTCATTTCTTCTTTTAGTTCAAGATTATTCTTTTTCAACAAATCATGTTTTTTCCAAAAAAATTTTCAAGCTTTTGAGCAAGTTCCAAATTCAATGTTTGAACTTCAAAACAATCATGGCAATAGGAACTAGAGCTATCATCTAGTTGAGAATCCGATTGTACCTCAAGGGAGTCTTTCCCTTGGACCATGAGGCAATGCTCGTCGGACTTGTCTCTCCTAGATCTCCTCAACTTGTTAATGATCCTTGGAAGCTCGAGAGAAGTCAATATGCTCCAAACTGCAAAAGCGAATCATAATGATCAAACACATGTTAAAGATCTTCATTAAGAGATGCTCTAAGTGTTCTAAGTGCTAATGCATTGGCCTTTTATGCTTGCTATGATTTGGGTAGGATTCATTAGTAGTGGCTTGAAAACTAGATGTCCTAGGCTTTTCAAATGGCTACTCATATTGGCATTCCAACATCAAGTCTAAAAAGTCAAACATAGGAGGGCTATCCATGAGTGCAAACTAAATGTGTGCAAATGAACATGCAAATGAAGATTAGCAAACCAAGATGTACTCCTAGGTGGTTAAACCTAAATATCAGGAGCGTAGGCTCTGATACCAATTGAAAATCACCTAGAGGGGGGTGAATAGGTGATAATGCTAATCTAGTCAACTTAATGCGGAATTTAAAAACTAATTGCAATAACACAAGATGCAAGCAACAAGTGATGCACACAACCAAGCCAAGCAAATAATTATGAATGAACAATATGAATTGATGCAAGGCACAAAGTAAAGAGAGAGAGATTAAGTAAGAGCCAAGGGAACAAGCGCAAACAACAAGATATGTTTCGAGGTTCGAGCACCCAGCTCTACATCCCCGCCTTCACACAGAAAGATTTTAAGTCCACTAGCTTGTCCACAAAGGACTCCCACAAAGGGAACCTCCACCGAGGATTTGGGGCAATAATAATTACAAGGAGTACCCAACTCCTCTCCTTACAAACACAACCTCCTCCTTGAGGCACAACTCCAAGCCAATAACAATCACCTCACAACTTGAGGGATTAGCACAAACCAATACAAGGATCACCTCACAACTTGAGGGATACAACCCAAAGGCACAAAGCCAAGGAAAGATTGGGTTTACAATTTGGTGGTCTAAACAACAACCACAAACAATCTCTTTTTCCCACACAAAGATCCTATAGAATAAGAAAGTAGATGTAGCTCAAGTGTGGAGAAAACCAATGGATTGGAAATCAAAATCACAAAGAAAATCCTGGGAAAAATTAGAAACCAAGATGAGGAAGTTGAATCAAAACTCTTTTTCCCAAAAACCCTTTTCTTTGATATTCCAAACCCTAGCAAAAATACCAAATAGATTGTTCAATTTAAATCCCAAAACTTTTTTTGATTGCTGTGAAAACACCAGAGAGTAAGGAAAAATTCGCACAAAAAATCTTAGAGAAAACTGGCCATTAATGGGATATTTATAGGCCCCAGAAAAATATAACCGTTGGCAGCAATTTCTGCCAAAACAGAACTACCGGTGGACCGTCCAACGGTCAGATTTGACCGTAGGCACCAGCCCGGTCGACCGCCCGGTCGACCGGCCCACTGGGCTGCCAGACGTGCACAGCTTTGTGCACGTCGGTCGACCGCACGATCGACCGGCCCTTGGTACGGTCGACCGTGCGGTCGGCCGACCTGGCCTGTCAGCCAGTTCTGGGTCTGAAACAACTGGTAAAAATATTGATAAAAATTCTTTTATCTAACTAAAAACTCCAATAAACTTGTTTTGACATTGTATATTGAAATATAAACTTATGACAAAAATTTCATCACAAATAACAAACATTTTAAACATTTTTGTGTCTTATCAGTTTTACCCAAAAATCAAAAACTGTATTTTCTAAAACTAGGATTTTTTGAATAGAAAATACATTTTGTCCAAAACTCATCCAAATACAAAAACATGATATTAAACAACATTTAGGCATTGATGTATATGGATATAATCCTATATACATGAAACATATATAATATCCATGTTTTTGACTTTAATTCCAAAATATGTTTTGTTGAAAATACCAAAACATAAACCACATGAATAAGTAAGTCAAAACTAAGTTTGTCTAGGAAGTTAAGCATGCATGCATATAGAACAATTCTAATATACATTAAACCATGTAAACTTATTTTGAAACTATCTATCATGAAACTAAGATCGGTTAAATCAAAAACGGAAAAGCCGAAAACCAATATTCAAAACATGAAACGTGTGTGTGTTGTGAACTTGAGCATATCATACTATTCTAATCTTTACAATTTGGATCTAAACACAAAACTAAACTATGGTACCGATGTCTTCTTGTAGAGCACCGTCTCCAAGCCGACTCGATCCAAAACTCCTTGATCTACCGAGCAATTGCTATATATGATCTTTGACGCTCGGGCTCTTGAATCAACATGTGAAAGCTTCCAAATCATCTTGTTGAAGCTAATCACCTACTAATAACTTGATTAATGATCTGAAACTAAAATCACAAGATTATTAGTACACATAACTACATGAGTTAATCATCATCAAAACTAGAGTGGAAGGCCTCTGGGCCAATATCTATTACCTTCGACACCTTTCCATCAAAATATCTCAAACCTCTCAATTACCCTCTTCCATCACCTTCTAACCACTCAATTACCCTCTCCCATCACATGGCCAGCCAAGGCCACCTCATCCTTCTCCTTTTTACAAAAAAAAACCCTTCCCTTAGTTCTTTTTCTTCTCCTTTAACTCCAATCCTAAATATAAAACCCTTTTCTCCTTTTTTACCTTCATTATCTCCATCAAAACTCTAACCACCATCAACTCTTTCTTTATCTCCACCACAATCGCAACAAATACAACATCTCCAATACCCTACCATCATCTTCCTTCTCCTCCATCTCCATTTAAACCACAACAAACTCTAAAACTCCATTAAAACTCCACCTTCTCCTTTACCTTCTCCAAAACTACCACATCACTAACCCCTCCACAAAATCACCACCACATCACCCCCTATTAGACCAGGCACTCCCTTGGCTAGGATTCGGGTCCCTCTTCTCCAACAGCACTTCCGGCAACCACTCTGGTGATCATTTCGGCAACTATTCCGGCGATAACTCCACCACCTTCAACAAACTCCATCACCATTGTTGACAGTCAAAAAAGGCAGAACTCCGGCATTCATATCTAACCGGTCTGAATGACGTCTAACTTATCGACATCTATAAAAGATAAGTAGAAGACAAGTGATGACCAGAGAGAAGGCAGCAACATAGACATCACTAATTCAGTAAAGCAGATAGTAAGCCACAATTGTCTTTTGGAGAGACCCAAGCAGGTCTAAGATACTAAGTTAGCTCAATACTTAGCCTGACATAAGCCCAAGGTAAGCTCCATAGCTCAACATGGAACTAACAGCTTCGCCTAAGCTTGGTTGGTAACCTCGCTTTGAAGCTAACTATTAGCTCCGCCTGAAGCTCCCATTTAGCCCCGCCAGAGGCTGATCCAAGAGTTTCGCGCCAAAAGCCTTATCCCCGGCTGGTTTAGCACCGCTATTAGCCGGGTCATAGCTCTGCCTTGAACTGAGTCTTAGCTTCGCATGAGGCCCTGAAGGAAACTTCGCCTGAAGCTATGAGCTAAGTCTTCGCGTGATTTAGCTTCACATGATCTAGCTTCGCATGATCCAACTCCGCAATGAGCTTTGTCAGGTCATCAAATTGACCATTTCAAAATCCCACGAGGAATTAATGGGTGAACCCCACTAATTTAGTGGGATTAATGCCACTTTAAGTGGGCAGTTACACTCGCCCACTTCGTCCCACATTAAGTGGAGACGATTGAGCCATAACGGCAAGAGGACGTTCGCACGAACCCTCTAGCTTCGCCAGAAGCTCGCAAAAAGCTTCACAGCAAGGCCATTTACGAGCTTTGTGCAAAGCTAATGACTGATTCAACTTTGCTGAATTCAAGGGGGCGGTTACACCCTACTTTTGGCTATAAGTAGTCCCTTACTGAACACAAAGGGGATACACACGGACAAAGGGACAAACAGAGAGAAGTTTGGCTTGAAAAGAGCAGAATTCCTAACAAAAGGGCTCTACTGATCTTCTGTTCTCTGATTCCCTAAACCAATCGAGAAGGGAGTCTTATTAGGAGGCAGTTCGATCACCTGATCAATTGCATCGTCAAAGGAATAAAATTATCGCGCGCTGATCAGATTCTTACCGGCACATTTTTTTAGAAATCTCAGAGGAGATCTACTTATAATTTCCTTTTTATTACTTGTAATTTAGCTCCTCTACTCTTTTTGTAAGTTTTAACATGAACCTCAAGTTTTCAATGGAAAACAACCACCACTATTAACCTTCCATCTTCACCACCATCTCTTTATTCTTCTCCATCACCACCATCTCAACTCTCACCACCATAACACCACCTCCATCACCCTATTTCAACATTCAACATCACCAACTTCTTCACCTTCTTCAAATTCTTTTCATTTTCCTCCAAAACATCAAACTCCACCAAATTACTACAACCACCTACTCCAACACCTCCACCTTAACTCCCTCCTGTCTCTTATCATGGCCGGCCACTTCCTAGGTCACCAAGGCCGACGCTCCACCCCTAGGGTCAGCGGCCACCCAAGAGCCAAGCCCCCCTCTCCTTTATTCATTTCGTGTTTTTCATCTCCCGGGATTTCGGACGCGCAAAGCTTCAAAAATTGGTTTTTTTAGGCAAGTGACTTTCCTCGCCAAAAAATAAACTTGTATTAAAAATTGGTATTGTGTTGTATCTAATATTAGTCCGGTGTGATTGTACAGGTGGGTGTGTTGTATTCTGTGGACATATCTAGACTTGAACCAGACTGATATACTGTAATGTTTGTAATAGGATAGAACAACTCGTGCAGGTACCTTTATACCAACTCTGGGTTTCTGCCCACTACTGGGATAACTATCCAATGGTTTTAGGCCTATATCCTTATGGATTTCGTGGTAGCTACCGAGAGTGCGCTTAGACCCCTATTGTACTTTGATTCCGGGCTCTCTACTCAGCCTTCAAACTTCACTACTCTACGGTAAATTAGATATTATCACGATATAACATGCTTGCGTGGTACTAACATCGCAGGTACTCTTGTACCGACTCTGAGTTTCTGCCCACTGCTAGGATGGCTATCTAATGATTTTAGGCTTGTACTCTATGGGTTTCGTGGTAGCTACCAAGAGTGCGCCTAAACCACGAGCGTACTTTAGCCTCCGGACTCCACCCACTTCCTCGAAAGAGAGGTGCGTTTAGACTATCTGGTCTTTCAGCTTCGCCTGGTAAGCATGCTTAGCACTCATCGCTTTACCAATAGATTCGTCTAGGCGAAACTTTACCAGATTTTAGACTTGCCTTTTAAGCCGAGTCATTCTGGTAGCTCTGTCAGACGCTTTAGTATTAAACACTATTCGCTGTCCGTGCCTCTTGCACTGCTTAGCTCCGCATTGGTGTTCATTTGCTTGCTAGTTAGCTACATTAACTATTAATATCTGTATTTTCTTGCCATACTATCACCCAACCTCTGACATGTTATCACCTGACACCTGACCTCTAACATGCTACCACCTAACACTTAATTACTATTACCTACCATTCAACCTACCATACCTAACTTGAAATTATTACTCACGGGAATGTAACTTGATCTCCTGAGAGTACTTATATACATCTGACATTCCTGACATGTTCCTATACATTCTTGAAATCTGATAATTACCTAATAAGCCATAAAATGGGATAACTTATACCAGGTCAGGGGAAACTTGTGAATATCAATATATGTTTGTGTTTACAATGGTATTAGGTATGTTGTGCAACTAAATCGTCCGGTCTGACCTGTGGGCCTCCAGGCGACGAGGGGAATACTGACTCCCTCCTTCCTAATACCATCTTGAAAAGGGCATCCTATAAGACCCTCCTCTATACACCTCGCGGTAGGTTCCGTACACCAGCAACGAAACATCCTGGGCCGTGGCCCGGGTATGCACGGGACCCACTGTAAACATTGTCCGTTGATAACCCTGTTGGTTTCCATTAACAGCCTCAGCCTACTCAAATGTGGATGTATGTGTGCTAGAACGCTATTACACATACCTAGACATATGAGTAGGATGAGTAATAAGAATAAAAATTAAAAGTGGTAATAAAAGATCTATGCATGCATTATCGCTTACACCACGTTATATCTCTATCACATGCTTTTTATTCCTATACAACGACCTAGCTTTAAAATGCTTATTTCTGATTTGGATATATCTACACACACACACACACACTCTTATCTCTGCACTACACTTGGCTTTCTCCTGAACATTTGTTGGGGAGTTTCTGACTCCCCTAGGCTTGCATGTTCATGTTCTGAAGCTTGGATTGAAGTGGAGCCCTCCACCGACGATCAAGCTTACCTCTCAGAGCAGGCTGACTAGTCCTGGATCCTTCCATACCTGGCTCTTCCTTCTAGCTCGCAGGATTTTCTCTCAGCTCGTGAGCATCTTTTATATTGTACATAATGTAAAATTTACTTTTGTTTCTGGCTGTGGTATAATGTACATGTAATATTATATTACATGCTGTGATAACTTTGTAAGTTGTACTCTTATGTTTGAATGTATATACACTATATATTTTCATACTCAGATTCTGGTCTATACTGATGATTAACGTATATAGGTCAGGATGTTTTTGTCCTGCATATATACGTCACAGTAGCGTTTCTGTACCCGATAGGGCGGGGCGTTACAAGTTGGTATTAGAGCCTAGGCTCTCACACCTACAGTACAACCAAACAAGCAAATTAAGGGGATATTAATTTGCAATTGGAATACATGAGTTTCAGATATACAATTCAACTATAATGTGCAAAGTTATCTATCCTTTCTGATACCCCTTCCCTTGATTCCTAAGATCTATCTATCTTTTTGCTTTCCAGCTCCAGTCATCTTTTACTAACATAGATATGTATAGAAGGACGGGTCGTAATAGCTCAGGACAATCACAGAACGGACCCGCGGGAGAGAATGCTGATATTCTGAGGGTTATCCATAATATGATTGAGAATCGACAGAAGCAGACAGAACTCCTTCGGTAAGGATTAATGACAGCTCCTAAGGAACAAAGGCCAGGCAATGTATTAGACTTCAGGAGGTTACAGTCGGCAATATTTGTAGGGGGAGAGAGACCACTAGATGCCAGCAATGGCTGATCAATACCACTGATCTTTTGAACGCAGCACGGGTCCCAGAAGAAAATCAGGTAGAGGTCGCCAAGATTCAACTAAAAGATGTAGTTAGAACCTGATGGCTAGCTGAAGAAGCGAGACTGGATAAACCCATCACTTGGGACCAGTTCTCTAAGAGCTTTTATGATAGATTATTCTCTACCATAGCTCAGAAGGAGATGAAAGAACAATTCATCTGACTTCAGTAATGGAACCGGTCTGTGGATGAGTATGTCGCTGAGTTCTTAAGGCTTAGTCGTTTTGCTCCTTATATGGTGACTGACGAAGAAAAGCGGGCAAGTAGATTTCAACCGGGCTTACAAATGGATATTCAAGTCTTCTTGATTTTCCAACAACTGAAAACATATCCCAATTCCTCACTGTAGCTAGGAAAGTGGAGCGAGGACTAGAGAAAAAAACTTAACCAGATAAGTAACCAGGCCATTTCAATAATTGGGCAGAGGAGGTCTAGTCAGAGTTGCAAAAGTCCCGAGAATTAGACGACCAATTCGACCAGCCTCTTTCCAGATAACCCAACCATTTCCTGTTTATAATTATTGCCAGAAACCAGGTCTCTCTCAACAAAATTGTCGTAGGACAAATGGATTATGCCTGGTATATGGTTCCAGTGACCACGCAATAGAAGGCTGTCCCCATAGAAGATCAAGAGTAGTGAACCAAGCTTTACCAGCACCTCCAGTACCAAATGTTTAATCACCTAGAGGGAGGTGAATAGGTGACTAGATAATCTAATGGTCAATTAATGCGGAATAAAAACTATTAATGCAAACTAAAAAACTTCTTAAGCTAAACACTAAGTATAACACAAGAGTGTAGCCGGATTCCCCGTGAAGGGCTCTGGACTTACTTCACAAGATTCCTCTAAATAAGAGTTGAGGTGCCGCGTTGGCTCTCTTGGTTGAATACAAGTGTTAGCAAACAATCCCAAGCATATAATATAACAATATGAGCACAAATATATATCAAGCATATAAAGATAAAGACAATATAAACATGCAAGATATAAAGACAAGTAAGAGATAGAGAGAGAGCAATCGCAAACACGAGAGAATTGTTTGAGGTTCGAGCACACTTGCTCTACGTCCCCGCCTTCAACACTTGAAGGATTTCCACTAGAATCGATCCCACCGGATCACTCGATGCCGCAACACTTACAAGGAGTTCCCACTAGAACTCTTGAACTCTCTAGTCCCTCTCTTGTTCCCGCAAGAAAAACACACCGCAAGCACGCAAGCTTGCTGAGGCCGCACCTCTACAAAGAGCTCTCACTAGAACTCGAAACACACGAACACACAAGTTGTAACACCCCATCCTCGGTATACGTGCACAGTTACGTATTCTAATTTTTGGTGCATTTTATTATTATTATTTTATTTTATTTTATTTTATTTTATTTTCTGCTATTTAAATACTTACTCATATAGCAGTACTGCATGATTTGATCTGTTTGGTATTCAGATTTGACTAATTTTAGTTTCAAATATTATTTTTAATATTCTAGATTTTTCATGATTTTCTGGAATTTTTCGGAATTAAATTGTAAATCTTCAAAACCGGTGTCGGCCAGTATCACTGGTTGATTCAGGAATTTTAATTCACAATTGGAATCAAATTTTTGGATTCCGCCTTCACATTCCTTCTTAAAATTATATTTTCTTCCTTCAGGCATTTTCTGGGAATTTCAGATTTTATCGAAAATTCAGCCTACCCGGTGTAGACACCGATCCCAGTATATTCCAGGATTTTTATTTTGAAAATGAGATAGAATTTCTAGAAACCGATTTCACCAAAAGTCATTTCATAATATTTATGATTTCTGTGAATTTTTGGATAGCTTTCTGAGATACTTCAATTTTTGGTCATTCCTGGAGTTTTCGGTATTTTCCCAGATACCGAGAATTTATCCAAGTTTTCCACTTATCTCTTTTCCATTTTTCTCTCTCCTTCCTCAAACGCGAGCTTCACCAGCTGAGTTCATCATTAATGCAGCCACCCTCTCCATGCTGCATTAAATGCTTATGGGCTGACTCAACTCAAGTCCAAATTACCCATGCCTTGTCCTTTTCTTTTGAAACGCAGCCTCCTTGCGTTTTCCTCTGGACGCAGCCTTGAGCTCCCACGTTTGGCTCTTTAAATGGCCTAAACGCAGCCTTGGGACTTTGCAAACGCCACACTCATTGGAGGGAAAGTGATGATGGTTTATTATTATAATATTTTCCTCCCTTTATATATATATGCATCCCCATCTCTCTCTTCCATTTTTCCTTCATCCTTTTTGTTCCTGCAAGCTCCAACAGCAAGCTCACCACCACCAAGCCCCTTGGCCGGCCATCACAACTACTCACCATCTCCATTTTTCCATCACCAATTCCTCCACCTTCTTCTCCTCCATCTCCTTCACCATTTCCAAACAACTAACTCCATCTTCTTCAACCTCTTTCACCAAGAGACACTAAAAGAACCCATCACCTCTTTCACCAAGGGTATTTCTGACCTGCGTATGTACGTCGCAATGACGTCCCCGTACCGTGGGATCGGGGCGTTACAGGTTGGTATCAGAGCCTAGGCTCTCACACCTATAGTACAATCAAGCAGCAAATTAATGTAATTTGCCATTGCCAACTACAATGTACAAGTTATCTAGTCCTTCTTGATTCCTTTCCTTGTGTCCTAAAATCCTTTCATCTTTCCAGTTTCCAGTCTCCTTTTTACCAACATAAGTATGGATAGAAGGACGAGTCGTAACAATGCCGGACAAGCATCGAATGGACCCGCGGGGGAGAATGTTGAGATTCTGAGGGTTATCCAGACTATGATGGAAAATCAGCAACAGCAGACGGAACTCCTTCGGCAAGAGTTAGTAACTCCTAAGGAACAAAGGCCGGGGAATGTATCAGACTTCAGGCGGTTACAACCGGCGATATTCACGGGAGAAGAGAAACCACTAGATGCTGAGCAATGGCTGATTGACACCACAGATCTGTTGAACGCAGCCCGGGTCCCAAAAGAAAATCAAGTGGAGGTCGCCAAGATTCAGCTAAAGGATGTAGCCAGGACCTAGTGGCTAGCTGAAGAAGCGAGATTGGAGAAACCTGTCTCGTGGGACCAGTTCTCCCAAAGCTTCTATAGTAGATTTTTCCCTGCCACCGCTCAGAAAGAAATGGAAGAACAGTTCATCCAACTTCAGCAGTGGAACCGGTCTGTGGATGAATATGCCGCTGAGCCGCTTCGCTCCATATATGGTGGCTGATGAAGAAAAGCGGGCGAGTAGGTTCCAACAAGGTTTGCGAATGGACATTCAAATCCTCTTGATGCCCCAACAGCTGAAAACGTATTCCCAAGTCCTCACCATAGCTCGGGAGGTGGAGCGAGGTCTGGAGAAAGGGAAATCTAATATGATGAGGAACCAGGCCATGAAGAGGCCATTTCCACAAGCAGGGAGAGGAGGTCCATTCAGAACAGCGAGAGTCCCAGCCATGAGACGGCCATTCCGACCAGCTCCCTTTCCAGTAACCCAACCATTCTTCTTTTGTAGTTATTGCCAGAAATCAGGTCACTCCCGACAGAATTGCCGTAGGGCAAATGGGTTATGCCTGGCATGTGGTTCCTGTGATCATTCAGTAGAAGTCTGCCCCTACAAGAGAATGGGGATGGCCAACCAAGCACTACCAGCACTTCCAGGACCAGATGGACAGAGGAACCAGGGACCAATGGTTAGGAGAGCCCTTCCCCTTCTCCCACAGCAAGTTATCCGCCCAGTCCAGAGGGGAGTTAGAGCTGCAGCAGGCCGTGGAAGAGGACGAGCTTACAACCTGACAGCGGAAGAGGCCGAAACTTCTGGAGAAGTGGTAACAGGTAAGATCAGGGTACACTCGAAGCCCGTTCTTGCCCTCTTTGATTCGGGTGCATCTCATTGATTACATGTCTGATCATTTTGTTGCCTTGCATTATATACCTGTTCGAACTTTAGACCACCAATGGGAGATTAGTACAGGGAATGGAGTAGTCGTATCTACTAAGGTTTGTATTGATTGCCCTGTAGAACTCTGTAACAGGACCTTGGCCATAGATATGCTCGTACTAGATACTAGAGGGTACGACATAATCTTAGGCATGACTTGGCTCAGCAAATACCATGCGGTCATTGATTGCCGAAGCAAGAAAGTTATTTTCAGAATACCGCTTCAGCCTGAGTTCCAATTTGAAGGAGAATGCAAACCTGCCAAAGGAAAAGCACAGATGACTGCTGGTGAGATCCAGAAGAAGAGAGTGCCAGTTTGGAATGAGTTTCCAGAAGTATTTAAGGAGATCTCAGGACTTCCACCTGATAGGGTAATTGAGTTCTCTATTGATACCCTTCCAGGTACAGTTCCGATATCCAAAGCTCCATATAGGATGGCACCCACTGAGTTAGAGATTCTAAAGAAACAGCTGCAAGAATACTTGGATAAGGGATTAATTAGACCAAGTGCTTCACCATGGGGAGCTCCAGTACTCTTGGCAAACAAAAAGGACGGTGGTAAACGGTTATGTATAGACTATAGAGAATTGAACAAAGTTACCATCAAGAATAAGTACCCATTACCAAGAATTGATGATCTGTTTGATCAGCTTCATGGAGCTCGAGTATTTTCTAAATTGGATTTACAATCAGGCTACCATCAGCTAAAAGTAAAGAAAGAAGATATTCCCAAGACAGCATTCAGGACCCGTTATGGCCATTATGAGTTTCTAGTTATGCCCTTCGGAGTCACCAATGCCCCTGCAGTTTTCATGGATTTGATGAACAGAGTGTTCTCATTATATTTGGATCGGTTTGTAGTTGTTTTTATAGATGACATCCTGATCTACTCGAAGAACGACAGAGAGCATGCAGACCACTTGAGAATAGTGTTACAGACTCTCCAACAGGAACAACTTCATGCTAAGCAAAGCAAATGTGATTTCTGGTTAAATAGTGTGACCTTCCTTGGACACATAATTTCAGAAGAAGGAATTTCAGTAGACCCTAGTAAAATTCAGGCAGTAAAGGACTGGCCAATTCCAAGGACAGTAACAGAAATTAAGAGTTTTATTGGATTAGCCGGATATTATAGGCGCTTTGTCCAGGATTTTTCTAAGATTGCAGCCCCGTTAACAAAGCTCACCCGGAAAGGAGAAAAATATATATGGACCGAGGAATGTGCTGCAGCGTTTGAGCAATTAAAGGAGAGACTCATTACAGCTCCAGTTTTGAAGACTCCTTCAGGAAGAGGAGGGATGGTTATATACAGTGATGCATCCGGGAAAGGCCTAGGGTGTGTATTAATGCAGCATGGTCATGTCATAGCTTATGCATCAAGGCAACTGAAACCACATGAGAGGAATTACCCAACTCATGACTTAGAGCTGGCGGCGGTAATATTCGCATTGAAAATCTGGAGGCATTATCTTCTGGGAGACAAGGTGCTAATCTACACTGATCACAAAAGTCTTAAGTATATCTTCACGCAGAAAGAATTGAACATGAGACAGAGACGGTGACTTGAATTAATGGCAGACTATGATATCGACTTACAGTATCATCCGGGCAGAGTCAACACCGTACCAGATGCATTGAGCAGGAAGCCAGAAAATAAGATGCTAGTACGACTTACTCAGCAGGAGGAATTAATTCAGGACTTCATAAAACTGGACTTAATGATAGTACGAGGAGTCGATAGCACAAGACAGTTGATGACCTTTCAGATCCAGTCAACCCTGATGGATGAAATTAAAGAAGCTCAGAAAGAAGACCCCAGATTGCAGAAGTTCAGAGCTCAAATAGAAGCTGGATTGAGAACTGACCTCCGTATTCATTCAGACAACGCATTATATTTTGGTAACAGAATTTGTGTCCCCCAAGGAGAAGTCCGACAGAAAATTTTGGCAGAGGCACATAGTTCAGCCTATTCCATACACCCGGGAGGAAATAAAATGTATCAAGACTTGAAACAGAAGTTCTGGTGGAATGCCATGAAAAGGGAGATAGCCCAACATGTGGCCAAGTGCTTAGTTTGCCAGCAGGTAAAGAAAGAACACCAGAGAACAGCTGGACTTCTTCAGCCCTTGCCAATACCCGAGTGGAAGTGGGAACATATCACCATGGATTTTGTCACAGCACTACCTCGCAGTCCTAAGGGTAATAATGCAGTATGGGTAATCATTGACCGCCTCACAAAAGCAGCTCACTTCCTACCTTTCAGAGTAGGTCAGTCAACAGAAGTTCTTGCAGAAAAATATATGAAAGAAATTGTTCGTCTACATGGAGTTCCAGTTAGTATCGTGTCAGATAGAGACACGAGATTCCGATCACATTTCTGGGAAAGTCTCCAAGAAAATTTAGGAACTCGTCTGAAATTCAGTACTTCATATCACCCCCAGACAGACGGACAATCTGAACGGACTATCCAGATCCTTGAAGACATGTTACGAGCCTGCATGATAGAATTTAGAGGGTCATGGGAAGACTATCTTCATTTGGTAGAATTCTCTTATAATAACAGCTATCAGGCTAGTATCAAAATGGCCCCATTTGAGGCATTGTATGGCAGGAAATGTAGGTCACCGATATGTTGGGACGAAGTCGGCGAAAGAAGACTTATGGGACCAGACATTCTAGTTCAGACAACAAGCAAAGTCCGAATTATCAGAGATCATCTCCGGGCAGCACAGAGCCGACAAAAGAGTTGGGCAGACACAAATAGAAGGCCATTGGAATTCAGAACCGGTGAGCATGTATTTCTAAAGATATCACCCACCAAAGGGGTAATCCGGTTCGGTACTCGTGGAAAACTTAGTCCGAGATACATCGGCCCATTCGAAATTTTGGATCGTGTGGGAGATGTGTCTTACCGATTGGCATTACCTCCATCTTTAGAAGGAGTACACAATGTATTCCATGTATCACAGTTGAGGAGGTATGTCAAGGATGAGAGTCACATTCTGGATCACTCCGAACTGGAACTACAGCCAGATCTGTCTTACGTAGAGCAACCGATGGCCATCCTGGACAAAAGTGTTAAGACCCTGAAGAATAAGGCAATACCATTAGTATTGGTTTCTTGGAATAGGCATGCGCCAGGAGAGGCCACATGGGAACGGGAGGACGTTATTCGTGAGCGTTACCCTCAACTATTTTCAACTTAGTTGGTAAAACCCTTTCTCCCTATTCTCTCTACCGTCATCTTCCCCTTCCTGAAATTTCGAGGACGAAATTTTTGTAAGGTGGATAGATTGTAACACCCCATCCTCGGTATACGTGCACAGTTACGTATTCTAATTTTTGGTGCATTTTATTATTATTATTATTATTTTATTTTATTTTATTTTATTTTCTGCTATTTAAATACTTACTCATATAGCAGTACTGCATGATTTGATCTGTTTGGTATTCAGATTTGACTAATTTTAGTTTCAAATATTATTTTTTAATATTCTAGATTTTTCATGATTTTCTGGAATTTTTCGGAATAAATTGTAAATCTTCAAAATCGGTGTCGGCCAGTATCACTGGTTGATTCCAGGAATTTTAATTCACAATTGGAATCAAATTTTGGATTCCTCCTTCACATTCCTTCTTAAAATTATATTTTCTTCCTTCAGGCATTTTCTGGGAATTTTCAGATTTTATCGAAAATTCAGCCTACCCGGTGTAGACACCGATCCCAGTATATTCCAGGATTTTTATTTTGAAAATGAGATAGAATTTCTGAAAACCGATTTCACCAAAGTCATTTCATAATATTTATGATTTCTGTGATTTTTGGATAGCTTTCTGAGATACTTCAATTTTTGGTCATTCCTGGAGTTTTCGGTATTTTCCCAGATACCGAGAATTTATCCAAGTTTTCCACTTATCTCTTTTTCCATTTTTCTCTCTCCTTCCTCAAACGCGAGCTTCACCAGCTGAGTTCATCATTAATGCAGCCACCCTCTCCATGCTGCATTAAATGCTTATGGGCTGACTCAACTCAAGTCCAAATCACCCATGCCTTGTCCTTTTCTTTGAAACGCAGCCTCCTTGCGTTTTCCTCTGGACGCAGCCTTGAGCTCCCGCGTTTGGCTCTTTAAATGGCCTAAACGCAGCCTTGGGACTTTGCAAACGCCACACTCATTGGAGGAAAGTGATGATGGTTTATTATTATAATATTTTCCTCCCTTTATATATATATGCATCCCCATCTCTCTCTTCCATTTTTCCTTCATCCTTTTTGTTCCTGCAAGCTCCAACAGCAAGCTCACCACCACAAGCCCCTTTGGCCGGCCATCACAACTACTCACCATCTCCATTTTTCCATCACCAATTCCTCCACCTTCTTCTCCTCCATCTCCTTCACCATTTCCAAACAACTAACTCCATCTTCTTCAACCTCTTTCACCAAGAGACACTAAAAGAACCCATCACCTCCACAAAACTTCATCACCATCTCCACCACCACCTGCACCACCATAGCCTCCACCGAGCATACCATCTTCACCCCCTCGTCAACCTCTTTCCGGCGGACTATAGCTTCATTCCCCGCAACGCCATTTGCAAAATCTCGTTTTGCCATATTGAGTTGGACTTGCACCATCAACCTTTTGCCTTCTCTTGTGGAGACCGGCCACTCCTTTGGATTGGGGCCGTATTCTTCTTCGTTGACAGGATCCTAGGCCGGTGCCCTCCTTTTGGTTTGGGACCGAGCTTCATCACCGTAGATTTCCCGGTAATCGTTCGCGATTGTTCCGGTGATCGTTTTGGTGATTAACTTGGCAAAGGACTCACCTTCTTCACTTGGCACTCTTGCTGGACTTTGGACGCATTCTAGGCGAGTAATTCTACTCGCCAAGACTTGGACATTGTTCTCATACTTGTAATATTATCAACAAACCACAGCCCTCAAGCATCAGGATCTGTTCTCTGTTTTGCACCCATTAGTCGACTTGACCCCACATCTAGTCGACTAACTTCCTTGAAACGCAACTTTATTTCTGAAAACGCAGCTTTCATTAGTCGACTACCCCTTTTCTACAGTCGACTAACTCTCTCCTGAGACGCGGACTTGTGAGACGCGGACTTGTGAGACGCGGACTTGAGACAAGACGCGGACTTGTGAGACGCGGACTGGAGACAAGACGCGGACTTGTGAGACGCGGACTTGAGAGAAGACGCGGACTTGTGAGACGCGGACTGGAGACAAGACGCGGACTTGTGAAACGCAGTCTTACAAAACGCAGCCTATTAGTCGACTAACCCCTTCTCTATAGTCGACTAACTACTCTATAAGTCGACTAATTGCCTTCCCCTAGTCGACTAATTTTGGTTATTTGCTGTGGTTAATTACTTTCTTGGAAATGAATCTTATACTCGGGTCATGTATTAGATATTGCTATTTCATGGCATGTTACTTGATGAATATCACCTCTTATCATGCTATCTATTGACACAAGGCATGATACACCTGACTCCTATAATTATCATTATAACGGGAATGATAACCGGACTTCATGATTTACAAACTTGATTACTTGATAGTACGAACCAGTACTCCTGATATACCTGTACTCCTGACATGTTCCTGCTCATTCCCGAAATCTGATAATTATTTAATATACCATAAAATGAGACAACTTACATTGGGTCGGGGGAAACATGCGACTATCAATATGTGTTCGTGTTTACAGTGGCATTAGGAATGTTGTGCAACTAAAACTTCCGGTCTGACCTGTGGGCCTCCAGGCGACCGAGGGGAGTGCTGGCTCCCTCCTTCCTGGTACCATCATGATAAGGGCATACATAAGTCCCTCCTGTTTGCCTTGCGGCGGGTTCCGTCACCAAGCAACGGAACAATCCTGGGCCGTGGTCCCGGGTATGCACGGGACCCACTGTAAACATAGTTCGTTGATACCCCCGCTGGTTTCCAATAACAACCTTGCTTTACTCGGATATGGATCTATGTGTGCTGGGACGCTAGTTCACATAGCTAGATATCAGGGTAAGACGAGTAATAATAATAATAATAATAAAAGACGCTAATTGTGGGAGTTGTATGCACTTGGATTACGGTGACATGAGATAAAGGTATATAGATGAGGGTTTCCTTGTTTGGATTATTCCCTCGAGGTACTAGTCTCGTGAAGCCGTAGTTTAAGCGTATACATTGCCCTTCCGTTTATAATATGTTGTGCTTCTTTTACTTGCTGGCTGATTTCTCATGATATTATACCAACTCTCATGCTCATGTTTCTATTGCCACTCGGCTGTAACCTGCTCTACTTGTTCGGAGGTCCTGACTCCCTTGAATTTGTATGTTCAGGTTCCGAACCTTGGATCGAGGTGGAGCCTTCTGTGGTAGATCAAGCTTTCCTTTCCGAGCAGGCTGATTAGTCTCGGTTGCTGTCGTCCCAGACTTTCCTTTTTGGCTCGCGGGACCTTCCTTCAGCTCGTGAGCATCTTGTAATCTTATTGTAAATCGTACTTTTGTGTTTGGCTGTGATATATGATGCATGTGATATGTAAATGTATGTCACAATCTGTGATAACCTTGTACTTTGTACGTCTTATGTTGGCATATGAATGGACGCTACGCTTTGTCGTACTCTGATCCTTGCTTGTACTGATGCTTAGCGTATATACGTAAGGGTATTTCTGACCTGCGTATGTACGTCGCAGTGACGTCCCCGTACCGTGGGATCGGGGCGTTACACAAGTCCACCTCCTCAAAGCAAATATGAAAACTTTGGTGATCTAAACACTTTGTTCACCTCAAATACTCTCACAACAAAGATCCCTAAAGGATAGTTATAGCAATGGAAAGCTCAAGTATTTGTGAGAAAAACAAGGATGGAAGTTGTGGTGGAAAACACAAGAAATCATTTTTGAAAACTCTTGCTCCTTTTGAATGAAAGTATTTGGCTCTAAAACAAGTGGAGAAATCCTCTTAAAAGAGTAGGAAAAACTAGCTTCAAAATCCACTAAAAATCTTATTGAATACAGTCCGTAAAAGCCCCCATGTTATAGGCCTAGAAAAAACTAGCCGTTGGGGCCAAACAGCAGCCTGGACGGCTGTCGGTCGACCGGCCCCGTCGACCGCAACGGTCAGAAATTCGACCGTTGGAGCCTCGGTCGACCGGCCCGGTCGACCGTGGCCTGAAACAGAGAGCAGAACTCTCTGCCAGTCGACCGGCCCGATCGACAGGTGCTTTCTAGAGAGCAGAGCTCTCTGGACAGTCGACCGGGTCGGTCAAGCGGCCCTCCAGCCAGACCTGGCTTGCACGTTTGTGTCCATCGGTCGACCGACTCCTAGCTCGGTCGACCGGTCCGGTCGACCGGCAGAAGCCAGGACAAGTTCTTTTAGGGATTAAAAACTTGGTATTTTTCCTTTAATGAAATCTCATAAAATCTCTAAAATTCTACAAAAATAAGTTTAGAATAATACTTTGATAAACAAACATGTTTGAGTAAAATCAAGATATATTACAAATATTTTGATCTATTTTTGAAACCTAAAAATTTTGGCTCAAAATAAAAACCGTATTTTTCAAAATTGGTTTTTTTAAAACTTCTCCAAATACAAAAACAAGATATTTTAAACACTTTTAAAGCATAGAGTGTATGGATATGATCTACTACACATACATGATGAAATATCTATATTTTTGATTACAAGCACTAAAAAAATTTTGGTTAAAACACATGTATATATTAAACTCCAAAAACCAAAACGGTATTTTTTCAAAATGAAAACTCTTTTGTATTTTTCTAAAATAAAAACTCTTTTATGAAAATACATCTAAATCTTGTGTGTGAGTGTATATGATATACTTGAGCAATCCATAAACTATTCTATCCTTTACATTTTATCTAAAATAAATTCTTAACAAAAACAAACCTAGACACAAGTCTTCTTTTGAAGTCTTCACTTGAAGTCTTCTTCTTCTTCTTGACTTGGTCCAAACTTTGATCCAAAGAGCTAGACTTCTCTTGAGTACTTGATGTGGTCTTGATGCATAAACTCTTGATCAAGCCGTGCTAGCTCTAAAACTTGACTTTAAATCCTTTGTTGAAGCTAAACACCTACTAAGATCTTGATCATAAATCTGAGACTAATTAAACACAAGATCATTAGTACTATAACTACATGACTTAATCATCATCAAAACTAGAGTGATGGGCCTTTGGGCCAACAATCTCCCCCTTTTTGATGATGACAAAACTCATGGAGTTATATATGCATGGATTAAATTAAAGCTTCAAAGAAGCTCCCCCTTAACTCATGCATAACAATAAACAAATATATATATTCAATTAAAGCTCTTAAAATAAACAAACATGTGTGTAATCATAAGGAGATAAACATGCCAATCAAGCATAAAACTCATAAAACTCTTCTCTCCCTTTTTGCAAAACAAAACAATATGCATGGACAAAAATTCTTCTCCCCCTTTATGTATAAAGCAAGGAAAAACATGCATATATACTAAAATACTTCTCCCTCTTTTTGTCAATCATCAACAAAGGAGTTAAAGTAAAAACAAAACAATGTTCTCCCCCTTTTTGTCCGAAACAAAAATTCATAAAGGGGTGAAATCAAATCAACTAACAAAGAGATATATGCGATATACATTCATGAAGAGGAAGACGCTAAGTTAACTTCCTACATACATGCATTAGATGAAGAAGGGATGACAAGCCCTAACTCACATAACGCATAATATGCAATGCATAAGAGGAGATGTGAAGCTCCCCCCATACACGCGTCTATCGCATAAAGAAGAGTTATCAAGCTCCTCAATATAAGATACACTCAACATGAATCTATATGTAGAAGAGATGTTAAGCTCCCCTTGCATATAGGCAATTCATATCAAAACATTTTTAAATCAATTTTTTGATGATTACTTAAAACAAATTTTGAAATTTACTCAAGGTAATAAAGCACATTTTGAGATACCTTTGTAAATAAACAAAATTTTTAAGATACTAATTGTAAACAAACAATATAAATTTTGAACAAATCAAGATATCATAAGATATAGATACCATATGAAATAGAAAATTTGTGATACTAATTGAAATTGAAAAATTGATATCGAAACATTTTTACCTTTTGATACCAATGAAAGAAAATATTTTGATACCAATTTAAATTTACATTAAATTTTGATACCAAATAGAAATTCATGATAAATTATGATACCAAGTAGGTAAAACAGATTGATAGCAAATGAAATTTAAACCAAATTGAAAATTAAAACATAGTGATACCAAATGAAATATATGGATACCAATTAAATTAAATAGATACCAATTGAAGTTTATTGTAAATTATGATATCAATAAAATTACCAATTGAAAATAATGCATAAGCTTATTAAAATACCAATTGAGATACCAATTGAAAATTAAGATTTGAATTAAGCTTAGCATAAACATACTTTGTACTTTAAACATGTAAATATCTTATAAAGCAAGCACAAACAAATCATATATATGTATGAAAATGAAAATACCAATAGATATTGATATTATTTGAGATTTAAAGCATACATATATAGAAAACAAAATATGAGTATATACAAAAAAAAATCAATTGAGATACCAATTTAAAATATGATGTAAATCAAGTATATAACTCATAATAAACCACCCTTTTCATGCACAAGATAAAAGATTTTCAATAAGACATACAAGGCATGCTCGCCCATCCGTCCGCCCTTACCGGGGTGGTAGGGGTTTTCAAAAACTAGAGTTTGAAAATATTTTTATTATGAAAACACTACCAAATGAAGAATAAATAACTAGTTAAAAGTAATTTTTAAAAAATTAGTTAAAGATCCTTCAAACATGAAATCAAATCATATGAATCCATGAAGCATGCTAAAAATATAAGAATTGACACTCGAAATATATAAGGCTCAAAATATCTTATGAAAACAATGTCATGAGTAAACAAATGAAATGTGAGTGTAAAAGAATCATGTAATTAACATTTTCCATGAAGATAATCAATGAAGCTCAAAACAAATATCATTTAATCAAAAATCATGAAAAATCATAAAGATTTATTT
Source organism: Agave tequilana (assembly GCA_038442645.1). Classification (NCBI taxonomy): domain Eukaryota; kingdom Viridiplantae; phylum Streptophyta; class Magnoliopsida; order Asparagales; family Asparagaceae; genus Agave; species Agave tequilana. Next base: position 27,083 of record JAVJIF010020107.1, on the reverse strand, counting down.
TTCATATAAAGATGAAAATCATAAAAATTCATCTAAAAACAAACTTCTAGGTATATGTATGTTTTTATCCAAAACTAATAATATGCATACATATCCCAAACATAAAAAGAGTCCATAATATAAATTGCATGAAGGTAAATGACTCAAGGGGTATACATGTATATTTATTAGATTTGAAATAAAAATTACATATACACGAAGCAAAAGCATGTAAATAGGCAAAACAAGTGTAAATGAGGAAATCATCAAAACTAACCTATACATGTGCATATAGTGAGTACAAATGAATAATAAAGTGCAAACGTATATGAATCAAATGTTGCTCACCACATGTACACGTATATACACAAGTTTTGACAAAAACTACATCTAAACTAGTGTTTACCACATGAAGCATAAAACATAATGATAAAACCAAAACATGCTAAAATCATATATGTATATATTAAAGCATGTAAACAAAAGGAGTTTAGAGATAGTTACCAAAATATAAGAACCATACTCCAAATCTCCATAACATGGTGATTGTCCCACCAAACCTCCTTAATAGCCTGCATCAAATGTATGTCCATCAAGTCCATGTGCATCCACTACCAAGGCACCAATTCTCTCACGTTTTGTGAGAGCCCGCACCTACATCAAATACAAAAGGTGGGCATTTCGGTACTCATTTTCTTTTGGGTCTATGAGTGTTAGCATTGTAAGGAACCCAAACTTTCTTGTTAGCAAAATTTAAAGTATTTATCTTATCATAACAAAATTTTGCTAAATGGCCTTTGCGACCGCAATGTGTACACTTGTACACTCTAGGATGCATATGTGTGAGTGTGATCATGACGTGCAAAGTGTGTATATGCATGATGTGGGTGATGTGCATGAACATGTGGAGCTTATTTCTTTTGAAACAAGGATTCCAATGTAGAATGGTTAAATGACATTTGCTCAAAGTTGAGCTCAAACAATCTATATTGTTTTTCAAAAATTTAACTTCATTTTATCAATAGTTGTGGCATGAAAAGTATGATCAACAAACTTTTTCTTTTTAAAAACATTAACCTTTTCTTTTTCAATAATTTTTCTTTTCAAAGAGTTATTTTCATTCAAAGCAACTTCCTTTTATTTTTTCACCAAAATAATTTTATTTTTCAAAGTAGTATTTCCTTCACATAGATCATTCAATTTAGAAAGCAAGAAAATATTTTCATTTTTCAAACTTTCATTTTCTTTTGAAATATTTTCAAATTTAGTTTGAAAAGAATCTTTTTCTTTTAACATGCAATCAAATTTATTTTTCATTTTCTTATTATCCTTTTTAAGCATGTCATATTTTTCTAAAAGTTGTTGACAAAAAGATGCAAGTTCCTTATAGGACATATCAACATCCTCTTCTAGCTCGGATTCGGTAGTTACCTCAAGGAGGTTATCCTCTTGAACCATGTAGCATACGTTAGAAGCTTCACTTCCAACATCCGAGTCACTCCCCGCATAGTATTATTCTTGTTCGCCAAGGGAGATGATGGTGTTCCAAATTATAAAAGCCGAATCAATGTTAGAAACCCTAGATAAATATTCATCATTTAGGGTACTCTTCAAAATATGAATGGCCTTTGCATTAGCCTCAATATTTTTACCATTTAAACAATAAAAATCTTTAATAGTGACAAAATAAACATGAATGCCTAGGACTTTGAGGTACATAGACATCTTAACCTTCCAAGTTTGGATGTTAAGAATGTCAAAGGTGGGAGGTGACATGAAATCTATGTATGTGTAAACAAATATTGTGATTAGCTATAAAATGAGGATCTTTAACTCTAGGTTGTAAGACCCAAATCAAGAGCACTTGACTCTGATACCAATTGTAATCACCTAGAGGGGGATGAATAGGTGACTAGCTAATCTAATGGTCAATTAATGCGAAATAAAAACTATTAATGCAAACTAAAACTTCTTAAGCTAAACACTAAGTATAACACAAGAGTATAGCCGGATTTCCAGTGAAAGGCTCTGGACTAACTTCTCAAGATTCCTCTAGATAAGAGTTGAGGCGCCGCATTGGCTCTCTGGTTGAATACAAGTGTTAGTAAACAATCCCAAGCATATAACAATATGAGCATAAATATATATCAAGCATATAAAGATAAAGACAATATAAGCATGCAAGATATAAAGACAAGTAAGAGATAGAGAGAGCAATCGCAAACATGGGAGAATTGTTTTGAAGTTCGAGCACACTTGCTCTACGTCCCCGCCTTCAACACTTAAAGGATTTTCACTATAATCGATCCTACCGGATCACTCGGTGCCGCAACACCTACAAGGAGTTCCCACTAGAACTCTTGGACTCTCTTGTCCCTCTTTTGTTTCCACAAGAACAACACACCATAAGCATGCAAGCTTGCCGAGGCCGCACCTCTACAAAGAGCTCTCACTAGAACTCGAAACACCGCGAACACACAAGTCCGCTTCCTCAAAGCAAAGATAAAAACTTTGATGATCTAAATACTTTGATCACCTCAAATCCTCTCACAACAAAGATCCCTATAGAATACTTATAGCAATGAAAAGCTCAAGTGTTTGCGAGAAAAACAAGGATGGAAGTTGTGGTGGAAAACACAAGAAATCACTTTTGAAAACTCTTGATAAACTCTCCTTTTGAATGGAAGTATTTGGCTCTAAAACAAGTGGAGAAATCCTCTTAAAAGAGTACAAAAAACTAGCTTAAAATTCACTAAAAATCTTGTTGAAAATAGTCCATAGAAACCCCCATTTATATGAAATCACCTAGAGGGGGGGGTGAATAGGTGATGGCTATATGAATTATGGCAATAATGCGGAATTTAAAATTTAACACACAAATAGCACAAATATAGACTTGCAATAAATAGAACAATAAAGGTGCAAGAATTAAAAGGAGTAGAGTTGAGAGAAAATTCGAGCAAACGCAAACGCAAGGATGTGTTTCCGAGGTTCGAGCCACGCTCTACGTCCCCGCCTTCACACTTGAAGGATTTGCACTACTATCGTTGATCCCACCGGATCACAAGGACACACTTGTCCCTACACTTGTGATGCCGCAACACCACCCGAAGCTCACTAGCTCCCTTGAGGCCGATGCCTCTACAACTTCACTCAATAAGAAAGGTGATCACACTTGATCAAAATAGCTCACTTGCACAATCCTAGAACCAATGATATAGATGTAGAGCTTGGGATTGTGGTGTGCAAAAACTAGAGAGAATGTAGAGGAATAGGCTACAAGTTGGGTGTTGGGAATTTAGGCTTTGAAAAATCTTTTGTAAAAGAAAGGAATTGAAATTCTTTGTAAAGCTCTTGTGAAATCTTTTGGAATTACTTTGCAATAGTTGTCTTATCAATATTGTTGGCCCAAGGTTACAATCAACCCATGTTTAGTGTATTTTGATGATTACAAAACATATTAGTTATTTGTACTAATATCATTTGTTGTTTAAAGTGTGTTTCAGGTTTATTATCATACTAGAAGTACTCTCACTCATATACAAAGATTTTGGACTCAAATACAAGCTATTGGATTCAAGACAAGTCAAATTGGGCTCAAAGTGCAATATTGAAGATCAAGTGAAGATTGCCCATGTTGAAGTCTTGAAGATCTAGAAGCTTGTAAGTGTAGTTTTTGTTAAAGATAGGATATGTAAATTTTGGCTCTAGGATTTGCACACACATTTGTTTTGTATGTTTCTATGTTTTCAAAATATTTATTTCTAGGTTTATGCCTTAGTTTATACATACATGTACCCAAAGCCTTATATCTTCAAAACTTGTTTAAATACATGTATATAAACTATTTTCAGCATAACACTTAGCTTAAGATTTTTAAAGGAATTTTTACAAATTTTTCTAACTCAAAAATCTGCCCAGAAAACTGTTTTCCAGGCAGACCGGTCGACCGACCCTAAATATCAGTCGACCGGCTGCTGTGGCCAGACATGCACGAGGCTGTGCATGTCTGCCGGTCGACCGACCCTAAAAAATCGGTCGACTGATTTTTGTGGTCTGCTCTCTGTATCTTTCGGTCGACTGGGTCGGTCGACCGATAGAAGGAAACTGTGTTTCCTTCTGTGTGATCGGTCGACTGGCAGTCGACCGGAGCCTCAACGGCTCTTTTGCCAGCAGAGCACCGGTCGACCGGCAGTCGACCGGTAAGCCTGCAACAAGCCCAACGGCTCTTTCCTCTTTGGGCATTTCTGAAAAACTGTTTTTGGGTTTCTCTTTAGCAGAGTTTTTAGGAGTTGTTGGGGTGCTTTTGCAGAAGATTTTAGCAGGAAAAATCAGGGTTTTAACCTATTCTCTCCCTATAAATAGTGGGGAATAGGCCTTAGTTATTGACACCAAGAAAAATACAAGTTTTCATTGTTTTTCAAGAGAAAGAGAAAAATAGTTTAAAGCTTTCATTTCCATTCTTTTAAGTTTGATTTTCAGTTGTTGTTTGATTCTTAATATCACTCTACAACTGAAGCTTTTCTCACAAACACTTCATTGAGCCAAAAATTTCATATTCTTTCTATAGGTGAAGTTGTAAAAGTGTGAGAGTGTTTGTAAAAGAGAAAGAGTGTTGTGGTCTAGTTGAGATCACCAAATTGTAATCCTTTGTTCTTGTGGAGACAAGCTCTTCGGTGGAGCTTCGTTGTAAGGTGTAAAGCTACGGGCTTGAGGTCTTTGGAGGCCTAACTTGTACGGGATCCTAAGGGGATAGTAGAAACCCTTCACGGAGGTGAAGGCGGGGACTAGAGCTACGGGCTCGAACCTCGAAACAAATCACTTTGTTTGCGATTGGCTTGGCGTTCCTCTTGCTTAATTTCTTGCTTCAATTACTTCCAATTTATTGCTTGTGAACTAACTTTTATTTGTGCTATCCTTACTTGTTTATTTTACTTGCCTTCAATATTTCTTGCTACAATACTTGTGTGCATTTCATCATCGCATTTCATACTTGGAATTGTTCGATCACACCTCAATACAACACGATTGCATTGCGCACCTCTAACCCATTTTAAGGGGAATTGGGAGGCAAGTGTTCAGAACCTCGCAAGGGGTATTCGGCACTTAGTTGTGTTTTTGAGAGATCGTTGCATCACTCATCTCATCAAGTTTAAAAAGAGCATTAGATTAGCAATTACACCTATTCACCCCCCCTCTAGGTGTATTTCAATTGGTATCAGAGCCTGGACTCTAGGATTTGGCTTAACAACCTTAGAGAGATCCTTATATTGCTAATCACTTCATTCATTTCCACATAGTAAACATGGCCGATGGAATTAAGACCCCACCTAAGTTTGATGGACTTAACTTTCCCATATGGAAGGTTAAGATGACCGTTTTCTTGCAATCTCTAGGTAGTCGAGTTGCAAAGGCCGTGACTAAACAATTTAGTGTACCCCCCGGTGATGAATCCACTTGGTCCGAAATTGAGACCAAGGAGTTTGATGCCAATGCTAGGGCTCATTATGCACTCCTACAAGCCCTCAATGATGATGACATAGCTAGAGTCATCCATTGCAAATCCGCCTATGAGATTTGGACCCATTTGCTAGTAACACATGAGGGGACATCACAAGTGAAGAGGGCCAAGATAGACCTTCTTCGGTCCCAATATGAAAATTTTTGCATGCAAGAGAATGAAACCATAGATGATATGGTTACTAAGTTTACAAAGATTACTAATGGTCTTGCTTCTCTAGGTGAAGAAATCAACAATGACCAAAGGGTGAGAAAGATCATCCGGCTCTCCCTCCATCATGGGAAGTGAAAGCTACAACATTGAAGGAACTCAATGACAAAGATGAGATTGAGCTCATTGGACTCATTGGTAACTTGAAGACCCATGAGATGGAGAGAAAGGCAAGAGAGGACATGGCACCTACCAAAAAGAAGACCATTGCCTTCAAAAGTCATGCTACCTACTCCGACGAAGATGACGAAGAAGAAGATGACGAGGAGCTCTCACTTCTAGTCAAAAATGTCCGGAGGATGTACAACAAGGCAAAGTACCAAGGAAGAAGGAGATGGCAAGGAGGCAAGGAAGAAAGGAAGATCATTTGCTTTAATTGCCAAAAGCCGGGACACATAGTAGCGGAGTGTCCGGACAAAGTAAAGCCATCTTCATCCAAGAAGCCATACAAGAAAAAGGCTATGAAAGCAACATGGGATGACGAAAGTGAATCCGAGGAGGAGATTGACACCGCCAATATGTGCTTCATGGCAAATGAGAGCACAAGCAAGGTAACCCCCCCAACTTTTCTTGATGAAGATTTATCCATGGATGAGTTAAGTGAAGCATTTATGGAACTCTCTCAAAATTATGATTTCATGAAGAAAAAGTATTTGAAAATGAAAAAGGATAATGAATCACTTAGTATTCAAGTTGTAAATCTTACGAAAGAAAAGGATAATTTAGTTTCCACCTTGACCACTACTAGAAATGATTTTGAAAAATATAAGACTTCTTGCAAGGGTAAGGCCCCACTAATTGATTCTAATGAGATTGCCATGCTTAAGGAAAGATTAGACTCATTAGATGTTGTTTTGAAAAAGTGTAGTGAATTTGATAAAAAGAAGATTGAGGCTATGTTTCCTAAGAAACAAGCCCCAAAGAAAAATGCTCATGCTCATGTTCATGTTCATGCTACACAACCTAAACAACATGGCAAACCCCAAAAGCATGCTCACACTACTACACATACACATCATGCATTCATGTATAGAAAAGTGTACACATGCTCACATTGTGGAAGGAAAGGACACTTAGCTAATTTTTGCTATGATAGACTAAGTGCATCACATCATAATGTTTGGGTTCGTAACACTAACTTTCAAGGACCCAAGAAAGTTTGGGTACCAAAATCAACTATTGTTTTAAATGATGTAGGTACTTTCCAAAGCCCAACGACGTAGAGGTTTGTGGTATCTTGATAGCGGTTGCTCAAGGCATATGACTTGGGATATCAATAACTTTGCAACCCTATCAAGATATCATGAAGGTGGCACCGTCACCTTCGGAGATGACGCCAAGGGTAAAATCATCGGTATTGGTAATGTAAAACTTGGCACCTCTCCTTTAATTGAAAATGTGGTTTTAGTTGATGGCCTCAAGCATAATCTCTTGAGTGTTAGTCAACTTTGTGATAAAGGTTTTGATGTTGTTTTTGATAATGTTTCTTGTAAAGTGATTGATAGAACTTCTAATGTTTGTGTATTTCCGGTTTTCGTGAAAGCAATGTTTACATGATTGATATGTTAAATATGTCTTGTAATATTACTTGTTTAAAAGCCCTCGATGACGACTCTTGGTTGTGGCATAGAAGATTAGGCCACGTTTCATTTGACCATATTTCTAGGCTTAACTCTAAGGAAATGGTGAAGGGTATTCCTTCATTGAACTTTGAAAAGGACCGAGTTTGTGACGCATGTCAATTTGGGAAACAAACTAAGTCCTCATTCAAATCAATTAAGGATATCATGTCATCACGTCCATTAGAGCTAATCCACATGGATTTATTTGGCCCTACACAAACCAAAAGTTTAAGTGGGAGTAGATTTGCTTATGTTTTAGTAGATGATTTTTCGCGTTTTACTTGGGTTTATTTTCTTGAACATAAAAGTCAAACCTTTTCATATTTTCAAGCCTTTAAGAAAAGAGTTGAAAAGGAAAATGACTCCTCAATAATTAAAATAAGAAGTGATAGAGGAGGTGAGTTCATTAACCTTCCCTTTACCACCTTTTGTGAGGAACATGGAATAAAACATGAACTTTCTTGTCCTAGAACTCCACAACAAAATGGAGTAGTTGAGCGGAAAAATCGTACTTTACAAGAGATGGCTAGGACAATGTTGAATGAATATGGCCTACCACATTATTTGTGGGCCGAGGCCGTTCATACTTCATGTTACATTGCAAATCGTGTTTTCCTATGTAAAAATACTACTAAGACTTCTTATGAGATGTATTTTTCTAGAAAACCTAATGTTTCTTATTTCAAAGTGTTTGGTTGCAAATGTTTTGTTTTAAATACAAATATTAATTTGGGAAAATTTGATGCTAGATCATATGAGGCTATTTTTGTAGGTTACTCAAATACTAGTAAGGCTTATAGAGTCTTCAATAGGTCAACTTTGACTATTGAGGAATCTATTCATGTTAAATTTGAGGAATCTAACAAGTTTGTTAAGAATTGTGTAGAAATTGATGCTTTAGATGAAGGCTTGGAGAAAGTGACCTTGGAGGATGCTTCTACCATGGGAGACAAGCCAAAGGATGGTGATGGAAGTGAAGCCAAAGTGGAAGAGGCTCAAGGAAATGAACATCAAGCAAATGAAGAGGAGCCTTCTCAACCACTACCAAAGGATTGGAGATTCAATCCTCATCATCCCAAGGACCTCGTCATAGGTGAAGTATCAAAAGGGGTAACCACTCGCTCTAAGATTCAAGATTTTTGTGGTAATTTTGCTTTTATTTCACACATAGAACCTAAAAATGTCCTCGAGGCCGAGGCCGATTCATATTGGTTGCTTGCAATGCAAGAGGAGCTCAATCAATTTGAGCGCAATCAAGTTTGGCACCTTGTTCCTAGGCCCCAAGATAGACCAACTATTGGCACTAAATGGATTTTTAAGAACAAGTTGGATGAATCGGGTAATGTAGTTGAAACAAGGCTAGGTTAGTTGCCCAAGGTTACACTCAAATCGAAGGGATTGATTTTGAAGAAACCTTTGCACCCGTAGCACGGCTCGAAGCCATACGGATGACCTTAGCATATGCCTCATTTAAAGATTTTAAGTTATTTCAAATGGATGTAAAGAGTGCTTTTCTTAATGGTTATATTGATGAGGAGGTGTATGTTGAACAACCCCCCGGGTTTGTTGATCCTACACACCCTAATTATGTTTATAAATTAGATAAAGCACTATATGGTTTAAAACAAGCCCCTAGGGCTTGGTATGAAAGATTGTCTTCATTTTTGATTTCAAATGATTTTAAGAAAGGAAAAGTGGATAAAACATTATTTACCAAACATGTAGATCAAGATATCCTCATAGTTCAAATTTATGTTGATGACATTATTTTTGGATCTACTAATGTTTCTCTTTGCAAGAATTTTGAATCATGCATGAAAAGGGAATTTGAGATGTCTATGATGGGGGAGCTCAACTTCTTTCTTGGACTTCAAATCAAGCAACGTAGTGATGGGACATTCATCAACCAAGCCAAGTACACCAAAGAACTCATCAAGAGGTTCGGGCTTGAAGGATCCAAAGTAGCAAAGACTCCCATGGCAACCACTACAAAACTTGACAAGGATGAACAAGGTAAGGAAGTAGACATCAAATTATTTCGTAGCATGATTGGTAGTTTACTTTATCTTACGGCTAGTAGGCCGGATATAATGTTTTCCGTATGTTTATGTGCACGTTTTCAATCATGTCCTAAGGAATCACACTTAATTGCGGTAAAACGCATAATTAGGTACCTTAAGGGCACAATTGATTTAGGTTTGTGGTATCCAAAAACTAACCAATTTACCATGACTAGTTATTCGGATGCCGACTATGCCGGTTGTAGGGTAGATAGGAAGAGTACAAGTGGAACATGCCAATTCTTAGGTAATTGTCTTGTGTCTTGGTCTTCCAAAAAGCAAAATAGTGTAGCCCTATCAACTGCCGAGGCGGAGTATGTAGCAGCCGGAGCTTGTTGTGCACAAGTACTTTGGATGAAACATACTCTTCTCGATTTTGATTTACATTTTGATCATGTTAAAATTTATTGTGATAATACTAGTGCTATTCACATGACCAAAAATGCTAATCAACATAGTAAAACCAAACATATAGACATTAGATATCATTTTCTTAGAGATCACTTTGAAAAAGGTGACATTGATATAGATTTTGTTTCAACCGATTTTCAACTTGCGGATATTTTCACAAAACCTTTAGATTATGCAAGATTTTCTTTATTTGTGGTGAATTAAATGTTTGTAAAATTGATACTTAAAGTATCTTAGTTTGTTTTGTTTTGGTTTTTAATATGTGTTAAATTTTTTTGTTTTAACCCTTTTTGATGTATGACAAAAAGGGGGAGAAAAATGTATGAGTTTGGAGAAATACTAAGTTTTCTTAGTTATTTTAATATTTGGTTCATGTTTGAGTTTCTTATTTATGGTGATGACTTTGTTTTAAAAATGATTTTTGTATGCTTACATAGTTTCTCATATTCATGTTAAATATATAGCATTGTTTAAGGGGGAGCTTTTCAAGCTTTTCCTCTTTTATTTGTTTAATAACTCATATGTTTTGTCATCATCAAAAAGGGGGAGATTGTTGGCCCAAGGTTACAATCAACCCATGTTTAGTGTATTTTGATGATTACAAAACATATTAGTTATTTGTACTAATATCATTTGTTGTTTAAAGTGTGTTTCAGGTTTATTATCATACTAGAAGTACTCTCACTCATATACAAAGATTTTGGACTCAAATACAAGCTATTGGATTCAAGACAAGTCAAATTGGGCTCAAAGTGCAATATTGAAGATCAAGTGAAGATTGCCCATGTTGAAGTCTTGAAGATCTAGAAGCTTGTAAGTGTAGTTTTTGTTAAAGATAGGATATGTAAATTTTGGCTCTAGGATTTGCACACACATTTGTTTTGTATGTTTCTATGTTTTCAAAATATTTATTTCTAGGTTTATGCCTTAGTTTATACATACATGTACCCAAAGCCTTATATCTTCAAAACTTGTTTAAATACATGTATATAAACTATTTTCAGCATAACACTTAGCTTAAGATTTTTAAAGGAATTTTTACAAATTTTTCTAACTCAAAAATCTGCCCAGAAAACTGTTTTCCAGGCAGACCGGTCGACCGACCCTAAATATCAGTCGACCGGCTGCTGTGGCCAGACATGCACGAGGCTGTGCATGTCTGCCGGTCGACCGACCCTAAAAAATCGGTCGACTGATTTTTGTGGTCTGCTCTCTGTATCTTTCGGTCGACTGGGTCGGTCGACCGATAGAAGGAAACTGTGTTTCCTTCTGTGTGATCGGTCGACTGGCAGTCGACCGGAGCCTCAACGGCTCTTTTGCCAGCAGAGCACCGGTCGACCGGCAGTCGACCGGTAAGCCTGCAACAAGCCCAACGGCTCTTTCCTCTTTGGGCATTTCTGAAAAACTGTTTTTGGGTTTCTCTTTAGCAGAGTTTTTAGGAGTTGTTGGGGTGCTTTTGCAGAAGATTTTAGCAGGAAAAATCAGGGTTTTAACCTATTCTCTCCCTATAAATAGTGGGGAATAGGCCTTAGTTATTGACACCAAGAAAAATACAAGTTTTCATTGTTTTTCAAGAGAAAGAGAAAAATAGTTTAAAGCTTTCATTTCCATTCTTTTAAGTTTGATTTTCAGTTGTTGTTTGATTCTTAATATCACTCTACAACTGAAGCTTTTCTCACAAACACTTCATTGAGCCAAAAATTTCATATTCTTTCTATAGGTGAAGTTGTAAAAGTGTGAGAGTGTTTGTAAAAGAGAAAGAGTGTTGTGGTCTAGTTGAGATCACCAAATTGTAATCCTTTGTTCTTGTGGAGACAAGCTCTTCGGTGGAGCTTCGTTGTAAGGTGTAAAGCTACGGGCTTGAGGTCTTTGGAGGCCTAACTTGTACGGATCCTAAGGGGATAGTAGAAACCCTTCACGGAGGTGAAGGCGGGGACTAGAGCTACGGGCTCGAACCTCGAAACAAATCACTTTGTTTGCGATTGGCTTGGCGTTCCTCTTGCTTAATTTCTTGCTTCAATTACTTCCAATTTATTGCTTGTGAACTAACTTTTATTTGTGCTATCCTTACTTGTTTATTTTACTTGCCTTCAATATTTCTTGCTACAATACTTGTGTGCATTTCATCATCGCATTTCATACTTGGAATTGTTCGATCACACCTCAATACAACACGATTGCATTGCGCACCTCTAACCCATTTTAAGGGGAATTGGGAGGCAAGTGTTCAGAACCTCGCAAGGGGTATTCGGCACTTAGTTGTGTTTTTGAGAGATCGTTGCATCACTCATCTCATCAAGTTTAAAAAGAGCATTAGATTAGCAATTACACCTATTCACCCCCCCTCTAGGTGTATTTCAAATATGAGGTGACCCTCTATTTATAGGGGTCAAAAACAGCCTCACAAAATCGTTGGTATCAAATCCCAAAAGAGAATTAGCCAGAAAAAATAGCTGTTGGAACTGTCAGAAAAACTGACAGTAGTCGGTCGACCGGGTCGGTCGACCGCCAACGGTCAAAAATCCGACCGTTGGGGCTCAGCGGTCGACCGGGTCGGTCGACCGAAAAATACTGTGAACGCAAATGTGCCTCGGTCGACCGGGTCGGTCGACTGATATACACATGCACAGTTTGTGCACATCGGTCGACCGGGCCGGTCGACCGGTTACTGTAAGTTCTGAAAAATCAGAACTTCCAGAACCAGAATTTGGGGTTTTTGGTTTTAGGTCTTGGGTTAAATTTTGGAACTTGTAAAAACATAGAGTATGAGCATATGTCATACTTCTATCATGTTAAAATAGTTTGATAAAAATCCTTTTGATAAAAACTTGTTTTTCCATAAAAATGTTTTTCCAAAACTATTGTCTTTCTAAAAAGTTTATTTCCAAACATGTTCGCTTTAAATCTAAGTTAGAAAATGGAAATTGAAAATCTTTTGAAGTCATGAACCTAACTAAAAAGGGGTGTGTGTGTGATAATCCCATAGCTCTACTTCTAATATCTAGCTTTGACAAAATATCTAAAATAAAAATAAAAATACAAATCTTGTTTTCTTCATAGTCTATGCTAGTTCTTTTTCTTCGTAGTCTTGACTCGTTCTTTTCTTCAATATCTTATTCCCGAAGCTTCCTATTGTGCTTTAGCTTGGGAATGCAAATCTTGGGCGAACTCCAAACGTGTGAGTCTTTAAGTGGAGTCGTCAAAACCTGTTCTTGAACCTGAAATCCTTTTAAACAAAATTATTAAATATATAACTAAATATGTTTTGTTATCATCAAAATAACTGGGATAATGGCCTTTGGGCCAACAATCTCCCCTTTTTGATGATGGCAAAACATATGTAGTTATCACAAAATATTTTGGGTAGAGACTTCAAATGAAGCTCCCCCTCAACACATGCATATATAGGAAAACATATGTAAATGATAAACACCATATTTCCATGCCAACAAACGATACCAAATACTCATGTCATAGAATAGATGAAGGAAATGAGTTCATATATGGCATAGATAAGAGATACACAAAAACAAAAGATACGCATAAAGTAAATAACCATGTCCATGTCCACAACACATACTAAAAATACATGTCCAAAGCAAAATAAAAATAAATACTACATGTCCAAACACAAATACTACATGTCCAAACAACACACAAATAAATACTACATGACAAAATATCTCTCTCAAGATAACTCTCCCCAAATAACTCTCCCCCTTTTTGACATCATCAAACAAGGGGAGGTCACTCAGCAGCATCATCATCATCTCCAGCATCCTCGTCCTCCTCGTCGTCAGCATGCTCAGATGAGCTCTGTGCAGCAGAGCCCTCAGCCATCTTCTTGTCACCACCATCTTCTTCCCCTGAGGAAGAAGCAACCTCCTCTGGATCCATGCCATCTACTCTGGTGCGCGGTGGTGGAACAGAAGAACGAGCTCTGGGAGGGAATGGAGGACCGGTGGCTGGGAGTCGACAAGCAATCGGAGTACGGTCAGGAACGAGCATGTCAAATTTTATGAAAAGAGCCTGAAACTGAACGTCCACGAATCTCATGGACTCAGCAAAATAGGACATGTCGTTTCGGATCTCCGCCCGAAAAGCAGCAGCCTGAATGGAACGAGCATCCATCTCCGCACGAATAGCTGCGTCGCGCTGCTCGACCCAGGCCTGGTGCGCCTCGATCTGAGAGCGGACCTCCGAAGAGAGAAGGGCCTGAAACTCAGGAGGAAAAACAGGAGCTGAAGAGGAAGAAGATCCTGGTGCAGATGATGAGCCAGGACCAGCAGGAGGAATATGTGGTTACACAGGAGCGTGTCTACGCAGCTGGGCTTCCATCATCTTCAGGACAACTCCGTTGATGTTGGTCAAGGGATTGGAGGGACTTTCACCAGATAGATCAAAATCAAGAGCCCTAAGAAGATGGGTAATTAGCATGCCGTAGGGCAAGCTCCTACCCGCAGTACGAATTTGATCTGAAGCCATGTGAGAAGCTATGACTCTAGGAAAGTTTATCTTAATGCCTTGAAGAAGGCAATAGATAATCAATGGTACGGAACCCCTAGCGTGGCTATACTCACCATGTTTGGGGACAATGTTGAAGAAAATAATTTTGGCCAGGACTTGGGCTTGGAGAGTGTACCTACTCACAACCTCATTTCTAACCAAGCCGGGGTTGTCATCCCCGTGGATTAGAGTGGATGCGGTGAGCGAAGACTCACCCTCTAGAAATTCAAAGTCATGCAGGTCATGGGTATACACATCCGCTCCACCAGTGGAGAGATGCAGAATTCTAGCAAACCGACCGATAGAAATGTCGATGTCCCTACCTAAAACTCTTGAGGTGATACGATTACCATCAAATTCGAAATTTGCATAAAAGTAAGGAACAAGAGATGTGTAAACTTGCTCTTTGATGGTCAAAAATTCAACTAAATTGTTTGACTGCAGGATGTGTGGAATATTCAAGTGATCAAAATCTTGAATAACAACAAATCTCCCCGAGTTGATATTCCTAGTGGAGAGATGGGAGTACCGATCAGCAGCAAGATCATTTAGGAAGAGCCGAACGGGTCTAGGAGCCTGAGATGAAGGTTGAGCAACAGCCTTCCCTTTCTCAGTTCGATTTCGTTTCGGCATGATGAGTAAAAGGTGGATTTTTAGGTATAAACAAGTTAGGGCACGATCTAGATAGCTAAGTAACCTAATGTATTGACAAAAGAAGGAAGATTACAAAGCTAGAAGTGAAGAACCACAAGAAAAATCAAATTTTACCTTGAGGTGAAGAACTGAAACCCTAGCCAGACAAATCCGATTTTCTGCAAATCAGGCGGATGGATTGACTTGAAACTGAAAATCTGGCACTTGAATAAGGAATTGGAAGTGGGTTTTAAAAAGATTTGAGATCGGTTGAGAGATTGGAGAGAAAAAGAAAATTTTTGGAGAAAGAGGGAGTCGGGTTCGTCGGCTGAGTGAGAGAGAGAGAAAAAAGTGAAAAGAAATAACAGATATAGGGCAGAATTCGACGATCGGTCGACCGGTCCGGTCGACCGAAACAACCCGAGAGTTCTGAATTTTCAGAACGGTCGACCGGTCCGGTCGACCGAATTATCCCGAGAACTCTTCAGACTCGAGCGGTCGACCGGGACATATAGTCGGTCGACCGTTAACAGAAAAGAAATAAAAAATTTTCTTCTCAGGCAGAGTCGGTCGACCGGGGCTTTAGAGGTCGGTCGACCGGCTTTGCCTGAAATCTGTTAACAGCATCTGGCCCAAAAAAAATTTTAAAGAAATTTGTAGTCAAAATAGGTATGACATATTAAACATATAGGAATACACCAACAGGTTTTAAATCTTCATAAAGTTATTACAACATCAAAATTCATGCAATCCCCTTTTAATTTTATTTTCATATTTAAACAAAGATTTTAAAGATGTTGAAGCCGAATACCCAGTGACGGGTTCTGAACTTCATCCTCTTGATTCCTCTTGAATGAGTTGAGGTGCGCAATTGCCATCTTTAAGGTGTTTGTTTAAATAGGAAATTTTGCAAACGTTTATTTTTATTTATGAAAATAATGTGTAAATGTATACAAGTATATAATCACAGATTATAAACTATACATGTGGACATACAATAAACAAGGCATGAAACAAAAGATATAGAAGTTAACACAAGGCACATATACAATATGATAGAAAAGTAGTTCTATACAAGCATATATCAAAAGAGTACAAAAGCAAACTATCAATTCTATACATATGTATACATGACTGAAAATCAAAAACTTTTAAATGGAGATGTTACCAATTGAAGGGCAATCTCCAAAATAGGTGCCTCCACGATAGCGATGCATGCACGATTTGTTCTTTAAGCTCCGATGCATCAACCATCCGGGCACCGCCTCCTCCTAAGTCTTGGAGGGTGTAGATCCACCTATACCTGTATCATTTAAATTCGGTGGCTCTTTTGGTACCCAAATCTTAGTGGGTCCTTTGGGGTTAGATCCGGGGCGAACCCAAACAAATTTATTCTTTACATTATTCTTAGCATAGCAAAACTTTTCTAAATGGCCTTTGCGGCCACAATACGTGCAAATAAAAATTCTACCACTATTGTACATAAAAGCATGGTTATGTGTGTGTGCATGTTTATGTGTAGCATGTTTATGATGAACATGTTTCCCTTGGGCTACTCCCTTAGGAAATTTAGATGCAAGCTTGTTAAAATCAAATGCACATTTCTTTAAAGTGTTATCTAAAGAATTAACACGTTTTTGAATTTCAACAAAAACATTTTTATTACTAGAAATCATGGGGGTTTTTGCTTTATTAGCTACCTTATACTTATCAAAATCACTTTTCAATTTTTCAAAAGAACTAGATAACTCATTTTTCTCTTTAAACAAATTTCAAGTTTGTTCTTCAAAACATCATTTTCCTTTTTCAATTTCTTATTATGAGATTGTGAAATCTCATACCTATGTTGCAATTCTTCAAAAAATTGAGCAAGTTCATCCATTGTAAGGTCATCATCATCAATAGAGGTTTCTAGACATACCTTAGATGAATCCTCACCTTGTGCCATAAAGCACATGTTAGCGGCGTCGTGCTCCTCTTCGGATTCCGACTCCGAGTCATCCCATGTAGCGGCCAAGGCTTTCTTCTTCTTCCCGTGCTTGGAGGTGGTTGCTTGGAGAGCGGGGCAATCGGCAATTAGGTGACCGATCTTCTTGCAATGGAAGTAAGGACCGGGTTCTTCTCTTTTCTTCTCGTACCTTCCTTGAGGCTTCCCCCTTCGGAAGTTACTTTGCCGTCCCTTCTTGTAAAACATCTTGCCCACCTTCCGGATGAGCATGGCGAAGTCCTCATCGCAATCTTCGGATGAGTCGTCTTCCTCAATGGTAGTAGGAGTGGCTTTGAAGGCAATCGTCTTCTTCTTTGGTGCCTCCCTCTCTTCTCTAACTTTCATCTCCATCTCATGCGTCTTGAGATTTCCGATGAAGCCGGAGAAGTCCATCTCCTCTTTG
Organism: Agave tequilana; assembly: GCA_038442645.1. Lineage (NCBI taxonomy): Eukaryota > Viridiplantae > Streptophyta > Magnoliopsida > Asparagales > Asparagaceae > Agave > Agave tequilana. The sequence goes on along the minus strand of JAVJIF010020107.1, from coordinate 9,751 downwards.
TCGTTGAGCTCCTTGAGTGTGGTCGCTTTGACTTCCCAAGCTTTGGGAAGAGCTCTAATCACTTTCCTTATCTTTTGATCATTATCAATCTTGTCGCCTAAGGAAGAAAGAGCATTAGCTATTTTTGTAAAACGGGTGAGCATATCATCAATGCTCTCATTATCAAACATATAAAAATTCTCATATTGAGAACGTAGCAAGTCAACCTTAGCTCTTTTGACTTGTGACGTTCCCTCATGAGTCACGATAAGAATGTTCCAAACCTCAAATGCGGATTTACAATTAATTATGCGTGCAAGGTCATCCTCATTTAATGCTTGGGTCAATGCATACTGTGCCCTAGCATTAGCCTCATAGTCTTTGGAAGTATCCTCGGACCATGTGCTCTCATCACTAGTGGGTTCAATAAAATCTTTGGTTATAGCCCTAGCTACCCTAACTCCTAGGGATTTAAGGAAGAGATTCATTTTCACCTTCCAAATGGGGAAGTTTAAACCATCAAACTTGGGTGGGGATTTAATGCTAGAGAAGTCCTTGGATGCCATGAATGCTCAAGCAAATATAAATGCAACAAAATGTGTATAGCCAAATATGGATCTCCCTAAGGTGGTTAGACCTAAGTTGTAGGGTTAGGCTCTGATACCAATTGAAATCACCTAGAGGGGGGTGAATAGGTGATGGCTATATGAATTATGGCAATAATGCGGAATTTAAAATTTAACACACAAATAGCACAAATATAGACTTGCAATAAATAGAACAATAAAGGTGCAAGAATTAAAAGGAGTAGAGTTGAGAGAAAATTCGAGCAAACGCAAACGCAAGGATGTGTTTCCGAGGTTCGAGCCACGCTCTACGTCCCCGCCTTCACACTTGAAGGATTTGCACTACTATCGTTGATCCCACCGGATCGCCAATACAAGGACACACTTGTCCCTACACTTGTGATGCCGCAACACCACCCGAAGCTCACTAGCTCCCTTGAGGCCGATGCCTCTACAACTTCACTCAATAAGAAAGGTGATCACACTTGATCAAAATAGCTCACTTGCACAATCCTAGAACCAATGATATAGATGTAGAGCTTGGGATTGTGGTGTGCAAAAACTAGAGAGAATGTAGAGGAATAGGCTACAAGTTGGGTGTTGGGAATTTAGGCTTTGAAAAATCTTTTGTAAAAGAAAGGAATTGAAATTCTTTGTAAAGCTCTTGTGAAATCTTTTGGAATTACTTTGCAATAGTTGTCTTATCAATATGAGGTGACCCTCTATTTATAGGGGTCAAAAACAGCCTCACAAAATCGTTGGTATCAAATCCCAAAAGAGAATTAGCCAGAAAAAATAGCTGTTGGAACTGTCAGAAAAACTGACAGTAGTCGGTCGACCGGGTCCGTCGACCGCCAACGGTCAAAAATCCGACCGTTGGGCTCAGCGGTCGACCGGGTCGGTCGACCGAAAAATCCTGTGAACGCAAATGTGCCTCGGTCGACCGGGTCGGTCGACTGATATACACATGCACAGTTTGTGTACATCGGTCGACCGGGCCGATCGACCGGTTACTGTAAGTTCTGAAAAATCAGAACTTCCAGAACCAGAATTTGGGGTTTTTGGTTTTAGGTCTTGGGTTAAATTTTTGGAACTTGTAAAAACATAGAGTATGAGCATATGTCATACTTCTATCATGTTAAAATAGTTTGATAAAAATCCTTTTGATAAAAACTTGTTTTTCCATAAAAATGTTTTTCCAAAACTATTGTCTTTCTAAAAAGTTTATTTCCAAACATGTTCGCTTTAAATCTAAGTTAGAAAATGGAAATTGAAAATCTTTTTGAAGTCATGAACCTAACTAAAAAGGTGTGTGTGTGTGTGTGTGTGATAATCCCATAGCTCTACTTCTAATATCTAGCTTTGACAAAATATCTAAAATAAAATAAAAATACAAATCTTGTTTTCTTCATAGTCTACGCTAGTTCTTTTTCTTCGTAGTCTTGACTCGTTCTTTTCTTCAATATCTTATTCCCGAAGCTTCCTATTGTGCTTTAGCTTGGGAATGCAAATCTTGAGCGAACTCCAAACGTGTGAGTCTTTAAGTGGAGTCGTCAAAACCTGTTCTTGAACCTGAAATCCTTTTAAACAAAATTATTAAATACATAACTAAATATGTTTTGTTATCATCAAAATAACTGGGATAATGGCCTTTGGGCCAACATTATAGGCCTATAAAAAACTAGCCATTAAGGCCAAACAGCAGCCTGGACGGCTGTCGATCGATCGGGCCGGTCGACCGCCAACGGTCAGAAATCCGACCGTTGGAGCCTCAGTCGACCGGCCCGGTCGACCGTGGCCTGGAACAGAGAGCAGAACTCTATACCGGTCGACCGGCCCAGTCGACTGGGGCTTTCCAGAGAGCAGAGCTCTCCGGACGGTCGACCGGTTGGTCAACCGGCCCTCCAGACAGATCTGGCGTGCACGTTTGTGCACGTCGGTCGACCGACTCCTACCTTGGTCGACCGGCCCGGTCGATCGGCAGAAGCCAGGACAGGTTCTTTTAGGGATTAAAAACTTGATATTTTTCCTTTAATAAAATCCCATAAAATCTCTAAAATTCTACAAAAATAATTTCAGAATAATACTTTGATAAACAAACATGTTTAAGTAAAATCAAGACATGTTACAAACATTTTGAACTATTTTTGTAACTTAAAATTTTTGGCTCAAAACAAAAACCGTATTTTTCCAAATTAGTTTTTCCAAAACTTCTTTAAATACAAAAATAAGATATTTTAAACACTTTTAAAGCATAGAGTGTATGGATATGATCTACTACACATACATGATGAAATATCTATGTTTTTGACAATAAGCACTAAAATAATTTTGGTTAAAACACATGTATATATTAAACTCCAAAAATCAAAACGGTATTTTTCCAAAATGAAAACTCTTTTGTATTTTTTCAAAATAAAAACTCTTTTATGAAAACACATCTAAATCTTGTGTGTGAGTATATATGGTATACTTGAGCAATCCACCAACTATTTTTATCCTTTACATTTTATCTAAAACAAAATCTTAACTAAAACAAACCTAGACACAAGTCTCCTTTTGAAGTCTTCACTTGAAGTCTTCTTCTTCTTCTTGACTTGGTCCAAACTTTGATCTAAAGAGCTAGACTCTTCTTGAGTACTTGATGTGGTCTTGATGCATAGGCTCTTGAATCAAACCGTGCTAGCTCTAAAACTTGACTTTAAATCCTTTGTTGAAGCTAAACACCTACTAAGATCTTGATCATAAATCTGAGACTAATTAAACACAAGATCATTAGTACTATAATTACATGAGTTGATCATCATCAAAACTAGAGTGATGGCCTTTGGGCCAACAAAATGGACAGAAGAACCTAGGACCAATGGCTATGAGGGCCCCTCCCCCTCCTCGAGAACATGTTATCCGCCCAGTCCAAAGAGGAGTCAGGACTATAGCAGGTTGTGTAAGGGGACAAGCCTACAACTTGACAGCGGAAGAGGCTGAGATTTCTGAAGAGGTGGTAATAGGTAAGATCAGGGTACACTCTAAACCTGTTCTAGCCCTCTTTGATTCTGGCGCTTCTAATTATTATAAATCAGATCTTTTCACTGCTTTGCATTTTATACCTGTTAAATATTTAAACCACCAATGGGAGATTAGTAGTGGGAATGGGGTAGTCTTCTCCAATAGAATTTGTATAGACTGCCCAGTAGAACTATGTTATAAGACATTAGCCATAGATATGCTCGTACTAGACACTAAAGGGTACGATGTGAACTTAAGCATGACTTGGCTCAGCAAATACCATGCGGTTATTGATTATCGGAACAAGAAAGTTATTTTTAGAATACCGCTTCATTCTGAATTCTAATTTGACGGAGAACATAAGTCTGCCAAAAGAAAAACAAAAATGACTACTGCTGAGATTCAGAAGAAGCGAGTACCAATTTGGAGTGAGTTTCCAGAAGTGTTTGCAGAAATCTCAGGACTTCCAGCCGACAGAATGGTTGAGTTCTCCATTGATACCATTCTGGGCACAGTTTCAAAATCTAAAGCTCCATACAGAATGGCACCGACTGAGTTAGAAATTCTAAAGAAACAACTATAAGAATATTCTGACAAGGGCCTGATTCGACCAAGTACTTCACCTTGGGGAGCTACAGTGTTATTTGCAAACAAAAAGGATGGTGATAAGCGGTTATGTATAGGCTATAGAGAATTAAACAAAGTTACCATCAAGAATAAGTATCCCTTACCAAGAATTGATGATCTTTTTGATCAACTGAATAGAGCCCAGGTATTTTCTAAATTGGATTTACAGTCAGGTTATCATCAGCTAAAGGTTAAGAAAGAAGATATTCAGAAGACAACATTCAGAGCTCGTTATGGTCATTACGAGTTCTAGTCATGCCCTTCGGAGTAACCAATGCCCTAGAAGTCTTTATGGATTTGATGAACAGAGTTTTCTCACCAATTTTGGATCAGTTGTCGTTGTATTCATTGATAATATCTTGATATATTCCAAGAGTGACAGAGAGCATGCATAACACTTGAGGATAGTATTGCAGACTCTCCAGCAGGAACAACTTCATGCTAAGCAGAGCAAGTGTGAATTCTGATTAGACTGTATAGCTTTCCTAGGACATATGGTTTTGGAAAATGGAATTTCAGTTGACCCCAGTAAAATCCAGGCAGTAAATGACTGGCCAATTCCAAGAATGGTAACGGAGATTAAAAGCTTTATTGGATTAGTCAGATATTACAGGAGATTTGTCCAAGTCTTCTTCAAGATTGCAGCCCCGTTAACAAAGCTCACTAGAAAAGGAGAAAAATATATATGGACAAAGGAATGTATTGTAGCATTCGAACAATTAAAGGAAAGACTAGTTACAGCTCCAATCTTGAAGACTCCCTCAGGAACAGGAGGGATGGTTATATACAGTGATGCATCCAGAAAAGGCCTAGGATGTGTATTAATGCAGCATTATCATGTCATAACTTATGCATCCAGGCAATTGAAACCACATGAGAAAAATTACCCAACCCATGACTTAGAGCTGGCAGCGGTAATTTTTGCATTAAAGATCTGGAGGCATTAGCTTTTGGGGACAAAATATTAATCTATACTGATTACAAGAGTCTCAAGTATATTTTTACGCAGAAAGAACTAAACATGAGGTAAAGACGGTGGCTTGAATTGATGGCAGACTATAATATAGACTTACGGTACCATCCTGGTAAGGTCAATACAGTACTAGATGCCTTGAGCAGAAAACCAGCAAACAAGTACTAGTACGACTCACTCAACAGAAAGATTTGCTTCGGGACATCATAAAATTCAATTTAATGCTGGTACAAGGAACTGATAAGTCAGGTCAATTAATGACTTTTTAGATTCAACCAACCCTGATAGACGAAATTAAAGAAGCTCAAAAGAAGACCCCAGATTACAGAAATTCAGAACTCAAGTAGTAGTTGGACTAAGAACTGATATTCGTATTCATTCGGATGTTGCACTTTATTTTGGTAACAGAATCTGTGTACCAGAAGGAGAAGTTTGACAGAAAATTCTGGCAGAGGCACACAGTTCAGCTTATTCCATACACACAGGAGGAACTAAAATGTATCAAGACTTGAAGCAGCAGTTCTGGTGAAATGCTATAAAGAGAGAGATAGCTCATTATGTGGCCAACTGTTCGGTTTGCCAGTAAGTAAAGATAGAACATCACAGAACAGTTGGACTTTTACAACCATTACCGATACCCGAATAGAAGTGGGAACATATCACCATGAATTTTGTCACAGCTCTACCCCATAGCCCTAAGGGTAACAATGCAGTATAGGTTATTATCGACCGTCTCACAAAATCGGTTCACTTCATACCATTCAGAGTAGGTCAGACAACAAAGGTTCTTGTAGATAAATATATTATGGAAATAGTTCATCTGCATGGAGTTTCGGTTAGCATCGTGTCGGATAGAGACACGAGATTTCGATCGCATTTGTGGGAAAGTCTCCAAGAAAATCTGACAACTCGTCTGAAGTTCAGTACTTCATATCATCCCCAGACAGACGGGCAATCTGAACGAACTATCCAAATTTTTGAAGACATGTTGCGAGCTTGCATGATAGAATTCAAAGGGTCCTGAGAATACTATCTTCAATTGGAAGAATTTTCTTATAATAACAGCTATCAGGCCAGTATCAAGATGGCTCCATTTGAAGCTTTATATGGTAGAAAATGTAGGTCGCCGTTATGTTGGGACGAAGTCAGTGAAAGAAGACTTTTGGGGCCAGATATACTAGTTCAGACAACAGATAAAGTCAGAATTATCAGATATCACCTCCGGGCACCACAAATCTAACAGAAAAGTTGGGCTGACTCTAACAGAAGACAATTAGAATTTAGAACAGGTGATCATGTATTTTTAAGGATATCACCAACCAATGGGGTAATCTGATTCCGTACTCGTGGGGAACTTGAAAATCACCTAGAGGGGGGGTGAATAGGTGATTATGCTAATCTAATGAACTTAATGCGGAATTTAAAAACTAATTGCAATTAACAAGAGATGCACACTCAAACAAGCCAAGCAAATAAATATGAATGAACAATATGAATTGATGCAAGGCACAAAGTAAAGAGAGAGAGAGAGAGTTAAAGCCAAAGGATCAAGCGCAAACAACAAGATATGTTTCGAGGTTCGAGCACCCAGCTCTACATCCCCGCCTTCACTCAGAAGGATTTTAAGTCCACTAGTTTGTCCACAAAGGACTCCCACAAAGGGAACCTCCACCGAGAATTTGGGGCAATAACAATTACAAGGAGTACCAAACTCATCTCTTTACAAACACAACCTCCTCCTTGAGGCACAACTCCAAGCCAACAAACAATCACCTCACAACTTGAGGGATTAGCACAAAGCAACACAAGGATCACCTCACCACTTGAGGGATACAACCCAAATGCACAACCTCCTCAACACAATGAGGGAAAGGCACAAAGCCAAGTAAAGATAGGGTTTTCAACTTGGTGGTCTAAACAACAACCACAAACAATTTCTTTTCCCACACAAAGATCCTATAGAATAAGATAGTAGATGTAGCTCAAGTGTGGAGAAAACCAATAGAATGGAAATCAAAATCACAAAGAAAAATCTTTGGGAAAAACTAGAAACCAAGATGAAGAAATTGAATCAAACACTTTTCCCAAAAACCCTTTCTTGACTTTCCAAACCCTAGCAAAAACACCAAATAGATTATTCAATTTAAAGCCCAAAAACTTCTTTTGATTGCTGTGAAAATACTAGAGAGTCAGGAAAAATTCGCACAAAAAATCTTGAAGAAAAACTCTTTCCAATGGGGTATATATAGGCCATTTGGAAAATTAGCCGTTGGCAGCAGAAACTGCCAAAAATGACCTACCGGTCGACCGATCGGTCGACCGTCCAACGGTCAAATTTTGACCGTTGACAGCTACCGGTCGACCGCGCGGTCGACCGTCCCCAGAACCAGAGAGCAACGGCTCTCTGGGCGGTCGACCGTCCGGTCGACCGAAACAAACAGAGAGCAACCTGCTCTCAGTCGGTCGACCGTGCGGTCGACCGGCTAAAGGGGCAGCCAGCGTGCACGTATTCGTGCACGTCGGTCGACTGCTACGGTCGACCGGCCTAGCCTGGCAGTTGAAGTTCTGAGAAAAACTTGGTTTTTAAGACTTAAAAAATTCCCATAAAATCTCTAAAATTCCACAAAAATAGTTTCTCATTTTAATTTGAAATATAAACTTGTGATAAAAATTTCATCACAAATAACAAACATTTTTGAACCATTTTTGTGTTATAGAAATTTTGCCAAAACCAAAAACCGTATTTTCTAAAACTTGGATTTTGAATAGAAAATACATTTTATCCAAAACTTATCCAAATACAAAAACATGATATTAAACAACATTTAGGCATGATGTATATGGATATAATCCTATATACATGAAAAACACACACACACACACACACACACACACACACCACACACACACACACACACATATATATATATATATCCATGTTTTTGACTTTAATTCCAAAATATGTTTTGTTAAAAATACCAAAACATAAAACACATGAATAAGTGAGTCAAAACTAACTTTGTCTAGGAAGTTAAGCATGCATGTATATAGAATGAATCTACTATACATAAAACCATGTAAACTTGTTTTGATCTATCTATTCATGAAACCAAGATCGGTTAAACCAAAAACGGAAAAACTGAAAACCAATATTCAAAACATGAGGCGTGTGTGTTGTGAACTTGAGCATATCATACTATTCTAATCTTTACAATTTGGATCTAAACACAAAACTAAACTATGGTACCGATGTCTTCTTGTCTCCAAGCCGACTCGATCCAAAACTCCTTGATCCACCGAGCAAGTGCTATATGTGATCTTTGACGCTCGGGCTCTTGAATCAACATGTGAAAGCTTCCAAATCATCTTGTTGAAGCTAATCACCAATTAATAACTTGATTAATGAACTGAAACTAAAATCACAAGATTATTAGTACACATAACTACATGAGTTAATCATCATCAAAACTAGAGTGGAAAGCCTTTGGGCCAACAATCTCCCCCTTTTGATGATGACAAAACTCATGGAGTTATATATGCATGGATTAAAGTTAAGCTTCAAAGAAGCTCCCCCTTAACTCATGCATAAACAAATAAATATAAATATGCAATGAAGGCTCTTAAACATGAATGCCATATATATGTATAAACAATAAAAGGCTCTAGATACCAATGAAATGTTCAAAAACAAAACATGCTCTAGATACCAATTAAAATTAAACTAAATTAAACTTAATATATGCAAAACATAAACAAAACATGCTCTAGATACCAATTAAAATTAAACTAAATTAAACTTAATATATGCAAAACATAAACATGCATATATAAAACTTCTCAAATAATTCTCCCCCTTTTTGTCAATCATCAACAAAGGGGTTAAAAAAAATATATTCTTCTCCCCTTTTTGTTCTAAACAAGCATCAATAAAGGGATGATCAAAAACAATGTTCTCCCCCTTTTTGTCTAAAACAAAAACGATATCAATAAGGGGTCAAATCAAATATGATACCAATAAAAATGTGTCAATGAAGTGCATATTGTACCAATTAAAAGTGAAACTATACCAGTTGAAAAACAAAAATCTTGATACCAATTGATAAGTAAACAAACAACATACCAATTGTAAATAAACAATCGTGATACCAATTAAAATTAAACATTACAAAATTTGAATTTCTAAACATAAATCTTAATACCAATTGAAATTATTATTCTTTTTAAGGCATAAGATATCAATTATAAGAAAACAATCTTGATACTAATTGAAATTAAACATAATTTTGAATTTCTAAACAAGAATTTTGATACCAATTGTAAATATTTTTCATATGATACCAAATTGAAATTTTCAATCATAAAGTATGGAGTGGAAATCAAATACCAATTGAAAGATGAAATACAAGTTTTCTCCCTCTTTATGAAATACCAAATGAAAGCATGCAAAGCTTGTATATGGATACCAATTGAAAACTAGTCAATTGAAACAAGATAGTCATTATAAAACAAGCTTTATCATGATCAAAATTTGTTCTCTAAGATATATGAAATTAATAAGAACAAATAAAAACATATATATGTATGAAAATTAGATACCAAT
>JAVJIF010020106.1:0-67729 GCA_038442645.1 Agave tequilana | reverse complement strand
TTTAGATCATGATCAAATAGTCGAATCAAAAACTTATATGTTTAAAGTCATAAATCTAAATAATATTTATTTTAGACCGTCCACTTTGTGCCTATTTGATGCATGGAAAAGAAACTATAAAACACTTAATTTTTTATTTTTAATTATTTTAAATAATGTGGATCAATTTCAACAGAGTAGATCTTGTATTTGAATACCATAACATTGAATTTGAGTGAGAATGATTCATATTCAAATCCTTCCGGAAGTAGCCAAGTCTATTTCTCGATATGTGTGTGCGTCCGTGCGTGCGTGCGCATGTGTTTTTGTGCATATGTTTGCCTGTGAGGATGCATGTTTCATCCATGTGCACAATTGTGCGCATGCAGGTGCACACATGTGGTTATGTGTGTGTCTCCTTGTATTTGTGTTTGAATGTTGGACAATTGCTCAACATCTGTACTCTGATACCTGTGTCAGAACATTAAAACTTGTTTCCGTGTTTGAATTTAGGACAAAATTTCTGGCATTTGTCTCCTAAATGCCCCTGTTCAGGACATGAAACTTGTGTGTCCGAGAATCATGGTTTTTACCTAAATTCTGACAGATGCTAAACATTCATTGTGTTATTGCATGAAGCTTGCACATCTGATATATTTGAGTTAGTGATACTTTCTTTATGATCGATTAGGCTTTGACAATTTATATTTCAGCTTAAGAAGTTTTTTTTTGAAGGGGGTTGTAATAATGATGTTGTTGTTGTTTGGTAAATAAGTAGCCCAAGTAGCTTCTTAAAATGTAGAAAATGGAATGTGTAACAATAGTTAACAAACAATAGCAGTACTCAACAACAAATCAAAACCGTCAAAATGTCTATAATGTGGGAAGATTGAAGAACATCTGGAACCACCATCCCAGCAATCGACAATAGCATCAGGGATCAGGAGAGCTGATTCCGCTCTGCTGCCGCATAGGTTGTCGACTGGTTCAGGAGTTAGGACCGCAACCCAACTAATGGAAAAATCTCTGTTTGTTGATGATCAGGCCCCCTTTTCTAGTGGGTTCTTAACTGCAGGCAGTCAGAAATCCAGTGTTCCCACTGTTGACTGTCTGAGCCTGACCATTTACTGCTGTTGAACTTGGTTTTTGAGCCTTTGTTCAGTTTAGGTTCTAGTTGGCTTGTACTGGTTATTTTTTTTAGATCACCGTGGAAGATCCATAAATATGAACCAACTAATGTTCGGTCCTATCCAAGTTGGAAACTGTAGATTTTTTGCTATAAAAGGAATATTTATTTGTCTATAGCTCACTCACTATGCGAAAACAACAATAGAAAGATAAGTGAGAGCACGGGAGTCCCACTTCCCATAGAACAAGTTGCATAATTTTCTCTAGTGTTTGTAATTATTACATGATAGTTAGAAACGAATACGCTTGCAATTATTACATGGCACTTTTTTTTCCCAAATCTATAAGTCCTTTGAATTATTAATCCAAGGAGTTTTTTCGATGCCATATTAACTTCACCATAAGTCATTGTTTTTTGTCTAAAAATAGTTTTGTAGTCGAGAGATATTCTATTGGTTTAGAAAAAGAAGTAATGGATGAATAATAGGATGATAGGATTGTCAACTCAAAAAACGAGTATCAGGGGACTTGAGTTTTTCCCTCTAAGGGCTTGTTTGGTTGCAAGGAAGTGGGCGGAAGTAGGGAAATGGGGAAGTATAATTGTTTACTTTCCTATTTATCCAAACACCGGAAAAGGACAAGGAGAAAACCCTTTTTTTCTTTTCTCTTTTCCCTTTTACACAATCACTTTCCCACTTTCAGAGTGTTACAGTTAATTTTGTGGTCATGTAAATCTCATTTGTAATAAGTTGTAGCTCAAAACAGTTAATTTTGTGGTCATATAAATCTCACTTGCATTCTAATTATAATCTAATTTTTATTTTTTAAATAATTTTTATTTTAATATTATTTTGCGGTCAACTTTGTGGTCAACTTTTTCACTTTCACTTTCACATTGGGCCTGTTTGGTTAACGGTGGAAGTGAGGAAGTGAAGAAGTGAGGAAGTGGTTATAGTTCCCTTTGGAACTTGAGAATTGGTTAGTAAGTTTTCCGGTGTTTGGATGTTATTGGGATGTGTGGTATGAAAAATGTTATGTCTTTTTGGTGTTTGGATGGTAATGTGAAAGTGGAAGTGGAAAAGTTGACCACAAAGTGACCGCAAAAATAATATTAAAATAAAAATTAATTAAGAAAACTAAAAGATGGACTGTAATTAGAATGCAAGTGAGATTCACATGATCAAAAAATTAACTGTTTTGTGCTACAACTTATTACAAATGAGATTTACATGACCACAAAATTAACCGTAGCATTCTGAAAGTGAGGAAATGGTTGTGTAAAAGAGAAAAGAGAAAAAAAAGTAGTTTCCTTATTTCCTTTTCCGGTGTTTGGATAAATAGGAAAGTGAGCAATTATACTTCCTCATTTCCTTACTTCCACCCACTTCCTTGCAACCAAACATACCCATTATCATCCAAACATCGAAAAGACAATATTTTTCAAACTACACTTCCCAATAACATCCAAACACCAGAAAACTCACTAACTAATTCTCAAGTTTCAAAGAAAAATATTACTACTTCCTCACTTTCTCACTTTCACACCCTAACCAAGCAGCCCCTTAAAGGATTAGACTGCATTTCGATCCATGTTAACGGTGTTCAACTCCTTTTGTTGTCTAAGTTGAATGTTACACCCAACAGTAGCATGTCACACGCGCGCACGCGCACGCGCACACAAACACACTCATGGCATACATACCACATGTGCACGTGCACGCGCGCGCGCACGCACAAACACACTCATAGCATGCATACCACACACTCATAGCATGCATACCACATGTGCATGTGCACATACACAATCTCTCCCCGATGCATGCAAATGCTACTACCTGCCCCCTTTTAGCTTCCTAACAAATATGTAGCATGGTTCCATTTTCAACACCCCCAACCCCCCCTTTTTTTGCTTTTTTTGGTCTGTTTTGTTTTTATTTTTATATGTTGTGTTTTATATTTTTAATTTTTTGTTTGCGTTCTCGCCTATGTAGGTTTGATTGATATGGCACCCTCAAATATCTCAAACGATGTCTTTTAAATAATATGGATGCAGGAAAATGTGCTCAATTCTAGTTAATTGTCAGCAATCGTGAAACCGCAGAAAGAATCAGTCTAACTAGAAAACCATCATCACCTGACCTAAGAGATCGTTGTAACCAAGCCTGGAACACTCAGATAACTGTCTTTTAAAGTCTCTGTAGAGCTGTTTCTATTCGACCTCAGTTGAGAAGCTGTAAATCATCCCAATGGGTGTCAATTCACTCAAAATTCAGTAAATTAGCAGACTTTAGCTAAATTTGATAAGAACCTTGGGACACACCTACAAGTATATCATTTTTGAGAACTTGGGATGGCCTATTTCTCATGTTTGGTTCTAGCACTATTAAGTTCACATAGTGCTGGTAGATATTTCTTCTCTCTATTTAATGGTCATAAATCTGTAGACCGTGTCTAGCACTTGATAGGGTTCATTTTGATCATTTAGCACACTATTCATAAGTTACAATGTTATTTAACAATCTTGACTTGCCTGCAATCAAGCCCGAGGTTGAGTATTAATTGCATGGATCTCCAAAACCCTCATCTGGAAATTTCTAAAAAGTGTAGTCAGATATAAAGGGGAAACATCAATCTGCTTTCCTTACTTCAGGATGTTTTGAACCACACCTGTTTGTCATGATGATATTTATCGTCTAGGAACAGGCATTAAGCATGTCCTCGAAGTATGATGATGCAGGGACTATGACATCGCATGCTCATTAATACAAATTCTGCAAAATGGCCTCACCCTGTTCTAGTTTATGGCACATGTCTCTTAATTCTGTTATCATGAAGAGAAGTCATCTGATAAAACTGAGGTGATATACCGAGTTTGAATATATCCGTTAAAAGAATGTGCTATTTTTCTCTCCTTGTGACAACTGTGATACATTCTTGCCCCAAAAAAAAAAATCCAAGGTTTTTTTTTTTGGATTGGAGGTATTCTCAGCATACTTTGTTGACAAAGTAATTTTTATATTCCTGATTTTGTTCATGAGAAAATTCTTTTGGACTCAGCAGATCTTCTGGGTTCAACTCTGATTCTATGCACGCACTAGCACTTTGTTGCATTTTCCACAAAAGGGATAACATAACGGCGATAATGTTTATCACTAACCTTTCTAAATTGCATCCCAGGTGCCTGTTCTCAATAGCCATGTGCACTCCATCAACGACAATGTGACAGTGGACGAGGCAGCAAGTGAATACGAGTTCGTCATTCGCCAGCTGGTCAAAGTTCGAATATTGGATGTCTCAGAGAGCAATGACTGTCCCAAGTTTGACCTCATACTACTCAGCATGGGCTCCGATGGCCATGTGGCTTCGCTCTTCCCTGGCCATCCAGCCCTTGAGCAGAGGGAGGATTGGGTGACCTACATCACCAACTCTCCCGTGTCACCACCCGAGAGGATCACCTTCACCCTCCCCGTCATCAACTCAGCATCCAATGTCGCCATTGTCGCAGTGGGTGAAGACAAGGCTGGTGCAGTACGCCTTGCCCTTGACGACAGCAGCACTGAGGGGATCAATGCTTGCTCAATCCCTGCGAGGATGGTTCAGCCGACTGAAGGGAAGTTGGTGTGGTTCTTTGACACGCCAGCTGCATCAACTCTCGGTCACCAATAACCATGGCTAGCTCTTTGCAGCAGAGTAGTGGTACAGTTATTCGGGAGTCAGACTGTGCGTGTTATCTGTGCATGTGTGTATGTAGGTAGACAAGGCGATTCCAGCCTCTCTTTTTTGGGGGAGAATTAGGGGTTTGAATTGTACTTGGCTTATGCTCAAGTGGGTTAGCACAGAAGATAAAAATAAAACACAAGAGTTGACAGATGGTTGCTTTCTTCTTTTCTTTGATCTCAAAATGAACTCTAGAGGTACTAAATTTTAAGCTGGAGCTCTGCATGGCGCCTACTGTTCTGCTTGCTACTTGGAACGTTGGCATTGCTTACAGGATTTGCATAACTTTTTTTACCTTCAAACAATGACAGGAATGCACACTTGAGATCCAGATGTAGAGTTGCATGTGAACATTGAAAAGTATGAATGAGTGCTTTGAAGGATCCCTCTGTTTTTCTATTGAACTGCTTGAATTGCTTTCTATATAGCTTTGTTGTTGTGTTACAGTTGTAAAGATGCATATTCTTATGCTCTCTGTGATGTTTGAATCCACAGGTGTATGAAAAAAAAAATCTCCTTTATATCAGAATATCAGAGTACCATGAGAGAAAAAAAACTCAAAACAAGCAGAACACAATAATCACCAAACAAAAAAATGAAGCAAGAAAAAAAATCTCATACAAGACAACAAGTGTGGTAAGGGTCTTTGTCATAACATCATTTATTTATATAAATCAGTGAAAAATACTTTTTTTTTCCCCTTCAAAAACTAGCTCCTTTTCTTCCTTTTCTACTCATATATTTTTGCCTTGTTTTTATTTGTGCTTCCGCTCTATATAAATCGGTATAAATTTTTACAGTTACCGTAAAATTTATGTAGTGGCAAATAAATTCTTCGCAGTTGACAAGAAATCTAGAGTTTATCTCGTTTTCCACGTGTTGAGACTTATTTTATGAAAAAAGAATTTTAGATTAAATATAGTGTTTTAATATGGCATCATGAGACATGATCACAAAGATTCCAAATTGACAACGGTTGTCCTTATCATGCAAGCAAATTGTGACATGTGTAGGAGGCCTGTTCCGTGTTCAAGATGGTTCAGCTGATCCTCTCATGATCAAGATTCACAGTCATCAAAATTAGCTGTTTCAATGCTGTTCTGCAAGTTAGGGGTGAGCAGAACTCCGGTTCAACGGAACCGGACCGAATTTTTGAGCTGAACCGTCTAGTTCGGTTCGATTTTAAATAACAATTCGGTTCAACTTGGTTCGGTCCGTTTCATAAGCAGAAAAAAGGTATTTGTGCTCAGATCAAACTGAACTGGGCCAAACAGAACCTAACCGACCGAGCCGTTCGGTTAAAATTCGGTTTTGAACCGAGTTCGGGTCGGTTTCAAAACTGTTCGCTTTGATTTTGCTTTTGCAAAAAATTGCAAGAACCGATGCTCACCCCTCTGCATGTGGATGGATGCATTACCAGTCTGTTTGGTTGTCGTAACTGGCCGTAATTCGTAGTTGTAATTGGTAAAGTCTTTTACAATTGTAAATGAGTTACATGTATGTAAATTTTATGGTGTTTGGTTGGTAATATAAAATTGTAGAGTGGGAAAGTGTATTGTACTTTACGGTGTTTGGTTGTCGTAATGTATAAGTCGTAAGTGAAAAAGTTGACCACAAAATTAACTATTTGGTGATTTTAAAAGTTTTAATACTGCAAATAAATATTAAAAAAGTTAAATATTAAAATTTTTTACTATTATTATAAAAAAATATTACAAATTTGTATGACCACAAAATTAACTGTAACTAGGCTGTAAGTGAGTGGTAACTGGGTTGCAAGTGAGTGTTAGTTGAGTTACGTAAGTCTTTTATGAATTACGGTCCAAACAAACGCCGTAGTTGTAACTGGGTAGTAAGTCATTTATGAATTACAGAGTTTTACGCGAAACAAACGGCCCCGTACATGTCACACAAGACGCCAACACAGAAACTAGACATGCCTTATAATAATAATAATAATAATAATAATAATAAGAGGAGGAGGTTGGTGGTAACAACATCCTTTATAAAATTTTTCAATAATAATATAATATATAATATGATATATGATGTTGATGGCCAAATTAATTTCATGAACTTTGGTGTGTATTGGGAGCGACATAATGATGTTGATGGCGCAACTTATTAATTAAATCATCACATATCGATGTTGTGTTTAAACTCAAAAAAAAAAAAAAGAAAGAAAGAAAGAAAAAAAAAAAGAAAAGAAAGAACAGACATTAGTGCATTTTTGTACCGACACTATTATCATATAAAATTTGAAAAGAAAATACAAGAAAAATATTATTTTGGTTGGGTCCCATCTGCTAGTGAGAGGGTGAGGGTGTGATTGTGATGGTGTGTTTGGAACCCAGCCAAGAAGTGTGCTAACAGCCACTGTCGGTGGGGAGCGGATATTTTCACCCCAAAAATGGTGAAGGCAATCCTAAAATTGATAAAAGCACCTAAAAAAATCAAAATCACCCCCTCCTCCCCCCCCCCCCCCCCCCCAAAAAAAAAAAAAAAAAAAAAATCCTCCTCTCCTCCTCCTCCCTCCGCCCGCTCTCGCAGGTGATCTCCCCTCCCCCTCCCCCCTGCCCCCTCCACCCCCCCCCCCCCAACGAACTCTGCTCCCCCATCGGTCTCTGCCCCCTCCCCCCCCCCCCCCCCAACGAACTCCGCCCCATAATCTGTTCGGCTAGAATTTCGAACAGAACTGGTATGTTCGGCCTTATCTGACTGAACAAAACTGTGACGGCGAGTAGATTTTGTTGGGGGGGGAGGCTGACAGGGGGGTCGGGGGAGGGAGCTGGGGAGGAGTGGGCGAGGCTGGTGAGGGGGAGGGCGAGGGGCGGAGATGGGGAAAGATAGGGGATGAGGTGGGGAGGGGACAGGGAGGTGGAGGCCAAGGAGAGGGAGGAGGAGGAGCGGGGGTGGTTGCGGAAGGGAGCAAGGGTGGCAAGGGAGATGGAGGAGGAGAGGAGGAAGGAGGAGGAGGGGTTTTTTTAGACTTTTCACCAAAGATGAAATAGTCAAAAAAAATTTTGGCAAACTTGTAATAATTTTTGGGGATTTTTGGTGTGCCTTTGTCGTTTTTCGGGGGTGAAAATATCCGCTCCCCAGTCGGTGCCCTTTAATTTCCCTTGGAGGGTGGGAAATGTCCATTTTGCCCTTGTGGTTTAATTTACTTGGTGAGCTATTATTTTTCAATGCACTTTTTTATTTGTTAAAAACGTTAATGATTCAAATCAAATTAACACATCCTAGAGCAAATCACAACGGTCCATGTATGAATTTGTAGCCGAAATCAAGAAGTGGATTGTCCGAATTTTAAGCAGCAGAGAAAATCAAAATCCGACTAGTCTGTGATATGTCAGACTTATTTGGATTAGAGTGAAAATTGATTAGGGCCGATATAAGTCTAATTAGATATTATATACCCGTCTCTATAAGTTTATGTTGTTGGACCCAATAAAAAATTGATCAAGGATAATGATTTGGGTGTAGACTCTTTTCAATTACACTTAGTCATTGGTGTAAATAAATTTGTAATGTGGATCTCATCTACACATGGAACTCTTGATATTAATCAAGGGCCAGATCATTGATGAGTTGAATTATGATTGCCTTGAGCCTATAAATATCATGGATTGAATTTCCTTTCCACTACTATGACCTAATCTCTCTCTTAGAGGCCTCTCATCTCCTTTAAGAATCAAGAAGAGAACTTAGTGGTTAGAAAGAAGAATCCCCTCTCGCAACTCAGACGTCCTCGAGATCATGCAATCTTTGGCAACCCTTTCGTAATAGAATCAGATATGCCTAAACACACCTTCCCTTTGATCTTGATAAATAAGCTTTTAGTTTATGCGTGAATCTTGTATGAAATAACTAACATGACAGACAAAAAAATCGTTTTCTATTCTTTTGTAATACCTAGGCAAATCAATCAGTATCTACTGTTTGATGTAATTAAGAATTGTATTACTAATAGTAATCAGAGTCTTAATTTAGACATAATAGTATTGTGGTTCTAATAGTAGTTCTATCATATCGTATGGTTCATAGACTCACAATTGAGTTAGAAATTTTCTTTGCTAGAATATTAAATTTGGTGCTATATTTCTATCCATATGCTGATAATTAACAATTAAACATGTTAATTACTATTCAATTTCAACAAACTTCATTAATTAATGTTACCAATTTTCAATAATTAGCCTCTCTAGCTAAAATAAAGTCAGTATCAAAATATTCCATTTGCTTGTAAATAATCAAGAAATGGCAAAAGGGTAATATTGGGGCCCACTTCTCTCCAGCTTCCAGTCCAGTTAAAGAAGTCACCCATAAAAACTCACTCTGTATTAATTAAGATCACAAATCCAACTCTCTCTCTCTCTCTCTCTCATTCATGTGACAAAAGCCAGAGGGGACTCTTTCTTTGCTCCTCTCTCACTCTTCATTGCTACAGAGTTTAGATCCAAGATCTCTTGCACTCTACCAGCAATGGAGTCTGAGGGCTGTAGGCCCTTCTCAAAGCTCACACCTTTGGCCATCTCCATTGCCCTCCTTGTTGTCTTATCAAGTGTGACAACTACAGGCAAGTGCCCACCTTCTCTTTTCTCTGAATTTGTTCTGTAATCGTGTCAAAATTTGATCTTTTTGCATGTTTGTGTTTCTGGCTTAATCTAATGTGTTCTTGTAACTACATCTGTTTCAGCTCCATTTTGCTTGGGTTTTGGCACTTGAGTTGGATTTTGCTGTAGGGACTGTTGGTCTTGATGAAATTGGGGATTTTTTTCTTTTTTCTTTTGTTGGAAATTTATCTGCTCCTAAGCTTAAACTAAAAATATAATTAGAACTCAGGAACTGAGCACTCATTGAATTCTTGAGGTGGTCTTTTTGAAGCTCAGAATGGATATAGACTTATCTTTTATTATCCAAATCCCTGATTTCTTAGTGTTTTGAGTGTTGGTAACATTAATTGTTCAATATGGAATCCACAGGGATGTAGGCCACCTAAGCCCTTTTCGAGAAAATAAGAGATCTGATGACTGATGAGTATATTGAAGTAATGA
The DNA here is from genome assembly GCA_038442645.1 of Agave tequilana. Lineage (NCBI taxonomy): Eukaryota > Viridiplantae > Streptophyta > Magnoliopsida > Asparagales > Asparagaceae > Agave > Agave tequilana. Next base: position 57,848 of record JAVJIF010020106.1, on the reverse strand, counting down.
ACTAGTACATGATTTATTTTTGAGTTAGCTTTAGCTGAAGATATTGCATGGACTGAGTGTTGTCAAAAGTATTGGAAAAGATCTCATATTTCTTTTCCTTTTTTCCCTCATGAGGTTTAGATCTCAGGCTCTGAGTATTAAATAATCTAGGGACTTGTGTATTTGATATAGAGATTTCACCTTACATTGTGGACAGTAGTTGTGTAATAAATTTCAGTACTGAATGCTTATTTGATTTTTCACAGTAGGCAGAAATTGTTTTTGAATTCAGGAAATTTGAGACTAGGAACAGTAAAGTTGGAGTAGCAACTACTTTCAGATTTAGTTTTCTATTTTTGGGTCATTGTGGGAGCACTTCTCCTTGACTTTTCCTTTGTCTTGTTTTTTTGCTTTAGTGTTAATTTTATTTTCAGATTCTGCTTATTTCTTCAATTGAAATTGGTAATCTGATTTGAGTATTACTTTCCTTTTGATCTAGAAGCGTATGATTCACTCGATCCAAATGGAAATATAACCATTAAATGGGATATCATGCAGTGGACTCCAGATGGATATGTTGTAAGTATAATGTGTTTTTCTTGTTACCGAAATAGATGCTATCAGTAATTTTAATAACTGGACATGTTGCAATCTTTAGAATGATACTAAGAATTTATCGTTTCTGCGAACCTGTTTAGGCTGTCGTTACTATGTACAACTATCAACAATATCGTCATATACAAGCTCCAGGCTGGACACTAGGATGGACATGGGCAAAGAAGGAGGTGATCTGGTCAATGGTCGGGGCACAAACTACAGAGCAGGGAGATTGCTCTAAATATAAAGGCAACATCCCTCATTGCTGTAAGAAGGATCCCACAGTCGTCGATCTCCTTCCTGGTACTCCTTACAACATGCAGATTGCCAATTGTTGCAAAGGAGGGGTCATCAATTCTTGGGTGCAAGATCCAGCAAATGCTGCAAGTTCTTTCCAGGTCAGTGTGGGCGCGGCTGGCACCACAAACAAGACCGTGCGTGTACCAAAGAATTTCACACTCAAAGCCCCTGGGCCTGGGTATACTTGTGGTATTGCTAAGATTGTGAAACCTAGTAAATTTGTCACACAAGATGGAAGGCGAACCACCCAGGCTCTAAGTAAGTGACATGACAAAGTTTTCTTCAGTTTAAGTTTTTACATTGAACATAGTTATATTCTGAATCAGCTTTGTTCTGCATTTATGTTCGATACTGAAGTGCTGATTTTTCTCCAACACAAGTTAGCATGCTCTAGTAACATAGCAGAACATTTTGGAGCATAAGAATTTCAGAAAGGTTACCACGAACATTCTGTCGGTGAGGAAAATGAATTAATTCTTACCCCCGGAAAGGGATGAACTAAGTTTCAAAAATCAATTTTAGTTGTCATGTAACACATTAGTTGATGATATACATAGTTAACTTAGTGGACCCTGATTTTTGTATCTGATGATGGCTGTATGTGTTGCAGACGGATCTACCATCTCATTATGTTCAGTGACTAACCATGAACCTTATTGATCCATCTGTTTATATAAGTATTGATCATCAACTAAGACATGTACTTGCTTGCAGGAAACTAGCAACATGATGCAAATATCATAGATTGAAAATAAATGTAAACAATAGTTCAGAGAATCCTTTACATTTGACTAAAAAATATTTAAATTGTATCAGGAACCTCATGGCTTTGCCCTAATTCTAGACAATTTCATAAACCATTGGGATTCTAAATGGAGAACCTTAGACAGAATTCATGCTATCCATAATTTTGTTGGATGTGTGAAGTTCATGCCATTTATGCTTCACACAAATAATGCTAGACAAGCTTTGTTGATTTAACTGGATTTTATTTTTTCAAGAATCTTTGAGATGAACCAAACTGTAAAAGCCTTTCGCACTGGTTGAAACACATTATAAATATATGATAATAACTTTCTACCCATGTTGCGAAAAATCTTAAAGGTGCATTTGGATGTTTTAATAACTCATGATACATTCTGATATGGTTGGCCTGTAGAAGAGGAGAAATCTATAGGTGGTTGTGGATTTGAGACTTGTGAGCATCCTAAAAGTTTGCTGAACTCATAGAACCAAATTTTGCTTCTTGAAGATCCCCATTATTCTATTTTCTAATAAGATGACCGCCGTAGAAACTCAATTGTTACATATCTAATCTTTTAATCACAAGAAAACATTATTTTAGTCTAAATAAAGTCCACATGCAACTAAAGTGTTGTTGCAAAATAAATGTGGAGTAAATGCATATAATAAAACTTCATCATTTTAATAAAGAAGACAAATGCATGGAGAATATGGATTCCTGTAGGTACAATTATGTCGATGAATAGTTCTTTGATTTTGATTTCTTGAATCTGCTTTTGATCTTACTCATATTATGAGTATCACTGTTTTGGGTTGAATCTCCCCCCCCCCCCCCCCCCCACCCCCCACCCCCCCCCCCCCCCCCAAAAAAAAAAAAAAAAAAAAAAAAAAAAAAACCACAAATATTAACTGTTTCCAACTTCCTGCAGTGACATGGAATGTTACATGTACGTATTCCCAATTCCTCTCTCAGAAGACTCCCACATGCTGCGTCTCTCTTTCATCATTCTATAATGACACTATTGTCAACTGCCCAACATGCACTTGTGGATGCCAAAATAATATAACTCAGCCAGGAAGCTGTGTGGAGTGAGTTCTAACATTCATCTTTAATTTCAATTATCTTGCAATATTTCTATATTAGTCTGGAAATGATGTACTATGCTTTATTGGAACAGAGGAGATTCACCTTATTTGGCGTCTGCTGTGAATGGCCCCGGCAAGAGTAGTTTCACGCCTTTGGTTCAATGCACATCTCATATGTGTCCAATAAGAGTTCATTGGCATGTCAAACTCAATTATAAAGAATATTGGAGAGTGAAGGTCACAATAACGAATTTCAACTACCGGATGAACTACACGCAGTGGAACTTGGTGGTCCAGCACCCTAATTTTGACAATGTAACTACAATTTTTAGCTTCAACTACAAGTCCTTGACCCCTTACTCATCCATAAGTAAGTAAACTTATTAACCTTGTCTTTATGTTAATTCCTTTTCAGTTCTTACATTGTCATCTAGCCTCTTTTCTTTTTTCTTCTCCATCGTGTGGCTTGAGGATTCAGCCTGTTTAGATTTTGGCTTTTCCTTTACAGGAAGTTGGATCATAATTACTGGCTTATCATTTTGTTTTCTAGTACTTCCATTCTTCTTGGTTTTGATTTTTTTTAGTTTTCAATGCTCTCGTGTTTCTAATATGTAGTTGTTCAACTGTAACAATCAATTTTCCAAAATTGGAAGGGTCACACAGCTGTATTCCCACATCTAAAACCAAAATCCCAACATTTGAATTTCATCGGTGCTCTAATATTTTGGACAGGCATTTATCCTTTCTCCCTTGATGTATGATTCACAACTATATTGTGTTAACCTAATATATGCTTCTTTGGTATCTTTTTATAACTTCTGCTTGGTTTTATTCCTCAGATGACACTGCGATGCTATGGGGAGTTAAATTCTACAATGATTTGCTCATGGAAGCAGGCCCTTACGGAAATGTGCAATCAGAACTTCTCTTCCGGAAGGACCAATCGACCTTCACCTTCGACAAGGGCTGGGCCTTCCCTCGACGTATATACTTCAATGGTGACAACTGTGTGATGCCCCCTCCTGATGCATATCCATGGCTACCCAATGCTGGCCCCCAGTCCATAAGCCCCTTGTCACTTCCGATTATGGTCATCTGGGCAGTTTTGTTATGTTTGCTAGTCTAGTCTAGTAACACACATACAGCTTATTGGGAAAATTTTGATGGTTCAACTTCGAACAAGTTCCCCAAGCTTCAGGAAATGGGTTCGGTTTCTGAAGTTGCATCAAAATGTTAAGAGATGTGAGATCAGATGTCCTGCTACTGAAGTAAAGTTCAGGTGTGTCAAAAATCGGAGTTATGTATATTAATGGTTTATCTTTCCCTATTTAGCTACAGAGAATTTAAGCTGTTAGCTTTCTTGTAATGTATGTTATTTATATGGCCATGTTGATTGTGGGAGGGAGAAGGGAGGTTGGGTGTTAAATTATGCGACACAAAATAATATTCGTAAAACAGAAATTTATTTGTTCTAGAAATTCTAGTCTATTATAAATTCATTTCTCTATCAATTTCTTCTTGTTTGATACATTCTCATCACAAACTCGAATTGTTACTTTTATGGTTTATGGGGGACATGAAGCAGGGACTAAAACTTGTATACTTAATGATGGTTATGTTTCATGGTAGAATGAATAAGGAGACAATGGGTCAGCTATGGAACAAACATGATTCTAATACAGCTTGTGAGCATGAGAATTTAGAAGAAAATATTGTGTTCATAGTTGAAAACACTTTTGTCACAACCCCTAGAAAGCTAAGGTGGAAGGTAGGAGTACCTACCGTATGGTCATGCAGTTTAAGCTCATGCGACCAAGGAGCAACCCTTCAAATTCTCATGCACAAAGGTCTGAAATAAAGGGCAGAAGATCGATAAGATTTGCGTCATAGACAAAAAATGCTAGGTTTTCACAACTTGAAGAATGAAACCAAACAAAATTTGAATTTTTTTCCGTAATTCATTCATTAAAGAAATAAAAATTTAAACATTTACACTGTCAAATCTCTCAGCAACAGTGTCTACCACAATACTGTTAGCATCAGGAAGATCAGTGAAGTAGCCAAGGAAGGGACCATGACTCTGGCACTTACAGGAGCAGAATTAGGAAGATGAGGGTAATCGTCTGGGGACGGCAGCATGCATTCGTCACCATTGAAGTAGACTTTCCTCGGAAACGCCCATCCTTTCTTCAGCATGAACGTGTCCTGGTCCTTCTGAAGAAGAACCTCCGACTGCACGTTCCCAAAAGCCCGGCCTCCATGAGCAGATCGTTGTAGTACTTCATGCCGTAGAACATCCCAGTATCATCTGCAAACAGATTCATTCATGTCAAAGTTCTGAGGCTGCCATAATTCAGAACAGACGGTGAGAGTTCGAACTCACTGATGGACTGGTACGGCATCAGGGGCTTGTAGTCGAAGCTGAAGACCTCGGTCACGTTGTTGAGGTTGGGGTGCTGGACGACGAGGGTCCACTGCGTATAGTTCAGCCGGTAGTTGAAGTTTGTGATGGCGATCTTGACGCGCCAGTAGTCCTTGTAGTTGATCTTGACGTGCCAGTGCACGCGGATGGGGCACATGTGGTTGGTGCACTGCAGCAATGGGGCGTTGTCCTTCCTTGGTGTGTTCACCCCGCTCACGCTCAGAAGCTTGGAGTCGCTACTGCGATTTTAATTCGTTCATTCGTTGGTAAATTCAGCAAGAACATCTATGAAATTGATGGAGAATGAGTTGAGGGTAGCATACTTGATGCAGTTCTTGTGCTGGCAACCGCAAGCACATTTGGGACAAGGAGTGATTGTGTCGTTGTAGAACGATGAGAAGGAGACGCAGCAGCTCGGGTTCTTGGAAGCTAGAAACTGCGAGTATGTGCAGGTGACGTTCCATGTCACTGCGCAAGAACACAAGTGTTCAGATTGCGATTTTTTTGTGTTCACATGAAATAAAAGGCTGTGTGTGTAAGTCTTACTCAGTGCCTGAGTTTTCCTGCGGCGATCAGGAGTCAGGAACGTGGTCGATGGGACAACCGTTGCCGGGCCACAGGTGTACCCCGGCCCAGGACCGAGCAGCGTGAAGTTCTTGGCAGCTTCACCGTCTTGTTGGACGTGCCAGCGAGGCCAACGCTGACCTGGAAGGACGAGACTGAGGCTGATGGGTCCTGGCCGTACGCCCCAATCACCCCTCCCTTGCAGCAATTCGCGATTTGCTGGTTGTATGGGACGCCAGGGAGGAGGTCGACGACTGTGGGGTTCCTCCGGCAGCAGTGAGGGATGTTGCCTTTGAACTTGGAGCAGTCTCCTTGGTCAGTGGTCTGAGCTCCCACCATGGACCAGATCACCTCCTTCTTCGCCCACGACCACCCCAAGCTCCACCCTGGGCTCATGATGTGCCTGTACATCTGGAAGTTGTTCATCGTCACCACCGCCTGAGGATCGCAAGTTACTGTCAATTCTTTGTTATAGGACTAGAAAATCAATCACTGCTTCTTGAACACGAAAGAATGAAAGTATTGAACACAGAGAGAGAAATCAAACAGAGGAAGAGGAAGAACTCACCACATAGCCATCTGGGGTCCAAGACATTACATCCCATTTTATCGTAATATTCCCCGTTGGATCCAATGGATCATAAGCAACTGCATCAGACACCAAAATGAAAACAATCAGGAAAACTTACATCACAAACACAATGAAACAATCCAGGATCTCAAACAAGAACAACCTGAACGCGAAAACATCACAACGAGGATGAACACTGATATCACACATCTCAATTCACTGAACACGCGACACAACTCCATGGCTAGGATTCAATTGGAGCTGTTGTAATCAGAGGAGGTGTGTGAATGTTTATGGGTCTTTTAAGGAGAGATGTGAAGAAGAAATCTTCGCGATGGAGCGATGGCTCACCAACAGGTTTGTTGTTAGGTTCCTTCAAATAATTTATGCATCTTTCTCTCATGTATTCTTCCTTATATTTTAATTTCCCTTTTGTGAAGCAAAGTGTTTGGTGAGAGGGTGGCAGGAATCAGAAAAGGACCCGGGAGAATTTGAAAAATACCAGCCAACGGTCATCAGGTCTGTAACAAGGACTTGTGAGTACTTAAACATCAACCATACATGATAAATTTTTCAATAATAAAGAGTGTAGTTGTCTACGCTTGTCTTAATTAATTAGACTGAGATTTTTCATTTCTTTCTTTTCTTTTGGTAAATGATTTAAAATACCTGTTGTGATTCTGCTCATGGAGAAAATGATCGGAAAAGGAGGACCTTTTCGTATAACAATTTCTTAAAAGGGAGGAGAGTTGGCAGCAAGTAAACAGTCCCCATCTGAGAATTACTTCTCAACTGAGATTCACAGAGAGCAGACCCATATGCTCTATTTTTCTTTATTGTTTTTCTTTCTTTTCCATTCTGATTGTAACAGCTGGTTCTCTCGTGCAGTTGGTCAGAATCCCAAATAATTGAATTTGGTGTGAAGAACAGAAAGTCAGAAGTCTGCACAAGCCTCTTAACAAGAATTGATATCCTTGAAAGAACTGTAATTACGATTAGTCAACGAGTTAAACCTAATTCAACTCAAACAGGCATCAATATCCTTTTTTTTCTTCGAAAAGGAACAGAATGAAATGCCGAAAGCCAATTGTGTGGTGTGGATGCATAACGAGCTTGGAATCGAGTAAAGATGAAGCTACAGTAGAAGCATAGGATATGGAGTGATCTGTTCATCTTCTAACATGAAGAACTGCCAGAAAGCTGAGTTTTGAATGATGAAAGAAACTTAGTAACTTACGGCGAGGGAGGATGTTGGTTGAGAAAGGTGATTGATTTGCTCGTATTAACACATCGTCCTCGAGCAATATTTGTAGGACCAAATAAATAAGAATCAAATAAACAAGAATGTCTTAAGGTCTTAGCATTTACAAGTTTTTCCTGTAACATTTAATTTCAGTTGATATTGTACTTGATCTGTGTTCTTTGCACACATTATCAAAAGTTTCCTAGTATGTATTCACATTTTGTACAAATTCAATTTATAGGGATGTAGAATGAAGTATCTGATAAGTATTCACATTTTGTAAAAACTCGATTACAGGGATGTAGAATGAAGTATCTGATATGTACTCACATTTTGTAGAAACTCATGTTGAGAATAGTTTTTCTAGAAGGAGGAAATGAATTTTGTATTTCGAGTTATTCAATTGGACTTACATATGCACTTCCTTATATAGGCTTTTTGGAACATCCTCCATGACTCTTCAAACACCAAACTACATGACTCTTCAAACACCAAACCACATGACTCTTCAAACTAGTTCATGAATTTCTCATGTACATGTATCTCATAAGTGCATGAATACATGAATAACATAATACTAATGCATGTAATAAGTTTAATAGCTAACATTCTCCTCCCTTAAATTTGTTTCTCCACGAACTTGGACGCCAAGCTTCTTCCTTAATTTTTGAAAGACATCCGTCTTCAATGCTTTTGTGAAAATGTCGGCAACTTGATCACTCGAAATTTTGTGGTGCAACTCCACCTCCTTCATCTTCACGTGTTCTCTTATGAAGTGAAATCGAGTGTTAATATGCTTTGATCTCTCATGATGAACCGGGTTCTTTGCTAGAGCAATGGCCGACTTGTTATCGATGTAGATCTTGGTCGCTTCTTCTTACTTTAACGTCATTCTCTCTAATAGTCTCCTCAACCATATAGCATGACAAACACAAGCGGCTGCTGCTATATATTCAGCTTCACAGGTTGAAAGAGCAACTATGGATTGCTTCTTTGACGACCAAGTAAATGCAACATCACCAAGATAGAATACGAACCCAGTTGTACTCCTTCGATCTTCACGGCTTCCAGCCCAATCACTATCGCTAAAACCAACCAATTCAAGGTTGTGATTCTGCGAGTAGAACAGTCCATGATCAACCGTTCCTTTAATATAACTAAGAATCCTCCTTGCTGCCTTCAAATGGGAGGTTCTCGGGGTCTCCATAAACCTGCTCACAAGTCCTACTCCAAATAGAATATCAGGACGAGTGCAAGTCAAATACCTTAGACAACCCATGAGACTTTTGAAATAAGTTGGGTTGACTAGCTTCCCTTCACCCTCCTTGGTTAATTTGAGACCAAACTCAATAGGTGTGTCAATTGGGTGGCAGTCTTCAAAGGCAAATTTCTCTAAGATCTCCTTTGCATACTTTATTGGGAAATAAAAATACCATCTTCACCTTGTTGCATCTCAATGCCTAGAAAATATTTCATTAGGCCTAGATCCGTCATCTCGAACTCCTTTTTCATTGAGAGCTTGAAGTCTTGGATCATAGAGTGACTGCTATCTGTAAACATCAGATCATCTACATACAAGCAAACAAACAATACTTTTCCATGTGAGTTTGCCTTAGCATATAAAGAATGCTCATCAGAGCACCTCATAAATCCTTGTTGCATGAAGTAATTATCAATCCTTGAATTCCATGTTCTTGGTCCTTGCTTTAGCCCATAGAGAGCCTTCTTCAGCTTGTACACCTTCTTTCTTGCCCTTTAATAATGAATCTTGGTGGCTGTTCAACATAAACTTCTTCTTCAAGTTTCCCATTTAGGAATGCCGACTTCACGTCTATTTGATGCATTTTCCACCGTCGTTGGGCCGCAAGTGAGATCAACAACCTCACCGTTTCTAGCCTTGCTACTGGGGCAAAGACCTCTTCATAGTCGATGTTATACTTTTGCTTATAGCCCTTCACGACCAATCTCGCCTTATGTCGCTCTACCACACCTTTGGCATCTCTCTTTGTCTTGTATACCCATTTAACACCAATGGGTTTTGAATCTTGTGGAAGTGATGTGAGCTCCCATGTATCATTTTTCTTGATGGAGTGAATCTCCTCCTCCATAGCTTTCCTCCATTTTGCCTCCTTATTGGCCTCCTCAAATGTCATAGGATCAAAGCCTGCAAAAAGACAAAAATTATTGAACTCCTCCTCGTTCTCCCAATCAATGGGCTCAACTGGTTGAGTGGAGTCATAAATCTCTTGAACTCTCCTTGTCTTGCGTACAGGACTGGTAGAATCATCATGGTCTGAATCTTCATTTAAGGTAGTGGATGGTGACTCTCTCTTCTCCTCCTCACCATCAAGAGGAATGAGAATCCCCATGTCAATTGTCTTCCACTCCCAGCTTTGATCTTCATCAAATTTCACATCTCTTGACATCACAATCTTGCAAGTGACGGGGTTATACAGCTTGTATCCGCTGCAGTTCTCACCATAGCCCAAGAATATGCATCTTTGGCTTTTATCTTCAAGCTTCGTGCGCTTCTCCTCCTGAATCTTAGCATAAGCAACACTTTCAAAGATTCGAAGATGATCGACTTTTGGCTTTCGAGAACTCCATGCTTCCTCTGGCGTCATGTCTTCAAGTCTCTTCGTTGGAAACCTGTTCAACAAATAAACAGAACAAGCCACAGCATCTCCCCAAAATTCCTTTGGGATATTTTTCTCCTTCAGCATACACCAGACCATGTTGAGAATTGTTCTATTCTTCCTCTCTGAGACACCATTTTGTTGTGGTGTTTGCGGCATAGTGAGTTGATGTTGGGTGCCATGTTCCCTGCAGAAATTCTCAAACTCCTGCGACATATACTCGCCTCCACGATCAGTTCTCAAATACTTAAGCAGACATCCACTTTGTTTTTCAACAAATCTCTTGAATTCTTTGAATTTTGAGAAGACTTCTCTTTTCTCTTTTAGCATATACACCCAAGTCTTGCCACTAAAATCATCAGTAAAGGTTAGGAAATACCTATTACCACCAATAGACTCGGGCTTGATGGGTCCACATACGTCTGAATGCACCAATTGTAGACGCTTAGATGCTCTTTTGACATCATACTTCTTGAATGACTCCCTTTGTTGCTTTCTCACAATGCAAACATCACAAAGGTTGTTAGGAGCATCAATCTTTGGCAATCCCACCACCATTTTCTTCTTCTCCATTAGCTTCAATGCCTCAAAATTGAGATGTCCATAGCGAAGATGCCACAGATTGTTGTGATCTTGAGTCGTTGCCATCATGCACCTCGACTCCACAATTGAGAGCTTCAACGGGAACATCCTGTTTTTTGTCATCTTCACATGTGTAATCAGCCTGTTATTCTTATCCAACAAGCTAAGAGCTAGATCGCTCGTCTTGATGCCATATCCTCTTTCCAACAATTGTCCAATACTCAATAAATTACTTTTTATAGCAGGGACATAATAGACATCAGAGATGCAAAGCTCCCTACCATTTTGAAGTTTAAAGACAACATCACCTTTTCCTTCAATTGGACATTTGGAAAAATCACCAAATGTGATGTAGCCTTGATGACCTTCATCGAGCCTTGTGAAGAACTCCTTTCTTCCACTCATGTGATTTGAGGCTCCCGTGTCTATGAACCATGTGACCGTTTGAGGCGGCTCAATTTCATTATAGGACATGAGCAACACTTGTCCTTCACTTAGCTCCACATGATTAGCCTTTTCTCCACCATCATTGTCAGAATTATACCAACAATCATAGGAGAAATGGCCATATTTCTTACAAACATAGCACTGGATATGAGATTTATCATACCTTCCTTTCCGGCCATGACCTCGACCGCGGCCTCGGCCATGAGTTTCATGGCTTCCACGACCATTCCCTTCACTTTCATCACCATGGGTGCTGCTTTGTTCGTTGAAGTGGTTACCACGACCACCTCGTCCTTTGCCACCACGTCCACCTCTTCCTCGATGGTAGCCTCCTCTTGAAGATCCATCCTTCTTTTGGGAAGAGTTGGCTTGAAGCGGTTGCTCCATAGTCTTTCCTTCTTCTTTCTTCTTTCGCAAGCCTCTTTCTTCATAAACTTGTAGAGAGCCTTGGAGCTCTTCCACTGACATATCCTCAAGATCATTTGATTCTTCAATCGCCACAACGATATAATCAAATCTTGAGTGTAGAGATCTCATGATCTTCTCCACAACACGTACGTCCTCAATCTTCTCACCATGTCGCCTCATCTCATGCACAATGGAATTTACTCGGTGAAAGTAATCACTAATGGATTCTGACCCTTCTTGTTGTAGGGCCTCAAAATCTGCTCGCAAAGATTGCAAGCGGATTTTCTTCACTCTTTCTACGCCATCAAAGGCTTTCTTCAAGATCTCCCCAGCTTCCTTAGAAGTTTTTGCAGAGGCGATCAACTCGAACGTGGCGTCATCTACTCCTTGGTAGATTGTGAACAACGCCTTCTTCTCGTTCTTCATCTCATCCTCCTTGGCTCCATTTACCACCGTGTTCCATGCTCCCATGGATCCCAACAAGGCCTCCATTTGGATACTCCATTTACCATAATTGGTTTTAGTTAAGAGGGGCACTTGGGTTTGGATAGAACTAGAAGAAGCCATAGGTGTCTTGGCTCTGATACCAATTTTGTTGAGAATAGTTTTTCTAGAAGGAGGAAATGAATTTTGTATTTCGAGTTATTCAATTGGACTTACTATGCACTTCCTTATATAGGCCTTTTGGAACATCCTCCATGACTCTTCAAACACCAAACTACATGACTCTTCAAACAGCAAACTACATGACTCTTCAAACACCAAACCACATGACTATTCAAACTAGTTCATGAATTTCTCATGTACATGTATCTCATAAGTGCATGAATACATGAATAACATAATTATTAATGCATGTAACAAGTTTAATAGGTAACAACTCAATGATAGGGATGTAGAATGATCTGATATGTATCCGCATTTTGTACAAACTCAGTGATAGGGGTGTACAATGGGCGTATCTCATATGTATTCACATCTTGTACAAACTCAATGATAGGGATGTAGAATGATGTATCTGATATGTATATTGTTCGGAAACTAGAAATATCATTTTCTTGCTTGACAACTAAAATTTTCAGCACACATCAAATCAGAAACAAATAATGGGATGTCTGAAAAATGACATTAGTTAATGAATCACAGATATTAGTAGAAGCTTATTGTATTTTTATAAAAAAAAATCTCTGGTTCTAATAGGAAAAAAGACTCAAACTGATAAAAATAACACTTGATAAAACCTGACAAAGTATCGTTAAGCGGCAATTCTGGCAAAATCGACCAGTTCCTTGCTGCTAAACCCTAAGAGTTGAAATTTGGGGCACCTAAAAGTCTACAATACATACAGATTTCGAAGAAGAAACATCTATGATATGATTTGCATGGTGAACCATCCAAATCGATCATGCACAGTTATGATCTAATCATATGAATCGCAGTCAATTGCTTCATAAATATTTTAAACAGTAAATATCAAACTAATTTGCTGGGAAGAATTCTCTACTGTTTTCTTTTCTTCTCTTTTTTTAGGGTTTCTAATACTAATTTGTTCAAATGTCATACTGGCCATGCACAATTGTAAATCATAACATATATATAAGTCAATCTTCACCAAATAACTAAATATATCTCAGAATTGAACAAATTAATGAGAGAAATAAAACAAAGTATTGAGAGAACTCACCAGACCCTGGCAGTGACTGCTGCAGTGTTGTCCCGCTCAAATGAACTCGGGGGTTATCTCTGAAATTATTCTCGTTCGTCCATCTTTCATCTGGACGGCTGAGAGTTTTTCACAAATCAAATTCAGCTGTCTTTTGCACCCAAAAAATTGATTAACACAATCATCATATTTTTAAAAAAATAATAAATCATTATAATCTTAAATAAAAAGACTAAAAGATTCACAAGATTCATTCATGCTACTTTTGCACTTGGAAATACATAAATACTGGATTCAATCACAAATACTGAATTATCTCTATGGAAATACACAAATGCTGGAAATATGTTCTGTTCAGCCATGCTCTGTTTGGCTATCAGAGGCTGAACATATGTACTCTGTTCGGACAGCCAAACAGAGCATATATGTTCGGTTATTCCTGGCTGAACGCAAGCTAAAAAAAAAAAAAATCTCCTAACAAGATCACAAGTTTTAAATCATATACAAAATTTTCATTCATCTCAATTCACAGGACTCATCAAATTAAAATCACAGTTTTCAGAATTTGCACAAAATTAACTAAATAATTTAAGTTACACGAGTTCAAACATTATACATTTTTAACTGAACAAAAACTAGCAAACGGTAAAGTTCTATTTCTTTCGTTTATATACGCGAGTATCCTTCATCGGATATCCTTCTTCACCCCCTTCAAGTGCTTGTTCCAATATTGTAAACAATATTATACAAAGCAGTTATAGTGTGCTCTTTCATGACCCATCTTTGCAGTGTGGGTTTGCAAATACGCAATGCATGAACACACGCTGCAGGAAAAAAAAGTATCAAAAGGGAAAATGAATGCTTAAACTTAAACATATTTAAATATTTTAGCTAAGCAAAGATGTTGGGTGCAACATCCGTGACATGTGTTTGTATTTCTAAGCCCGCGGATCTGTGCACCAGATTTTGAATGACAGGGTGAGATATTTAAATGTATCATTCTATGTACTGGTGTATGACATTCCACTGATATGTCACTTGCACGCTTCTTTCCTTTTCAGATAATACATGATTGCGCCACCTCTTTAAAAAATGGTCCACTGTTGTAGGATAATCGGTACTGCTTCGCACTGTATCCTTTTCTACAATGAGATGACAGGATCGGTGAACGAGGTATAATCTACACCCTACCAAACTGCCGTGACACCCTTTCTGGATGATATGGTTCAACAATATCCGCACACTTTATACATCCAGTGAAGAAAGCAACATCAGGGAACGAATAATGATCTCTAGATTCTTGATATGGGTTCTATACGGCTTACATATGATAAAGTAAACATTAATAAAATTGCTATCTGAATTAAGTACACCGCCTAGTTGTTTGGTAACTAACTTATCTCATCTGCTTGCAAGTAATCAAGAGATTTACGAACTGCTTGTAACTTGCCCAATAATTTTCTCGCCGATCCATACGACCCCCACATGCAAGTACGTGGAAGATCATTTGTATATTTCATATTGTGTAAGGGTTGCATAATAGGAAAATGCTCGTATATTCATTTTTGTTTCAAAAATCTTCAGTATTAGTAATATACTCATAATAAGTTTTTTTTTTTAAACAAGCATTAGATACTAATAATACCTCTAACAGTGACAAATAACCAACAATCTGTTTAACACCACCTCTGAAAGCATACCCAAGTTGCCTATATAAATATGCCAGTATAGTTGTGCCCCATGCGTAAGTTGAAACAACGCCTAGGTCGTCAAATAGTCTAACATACGAAACAGAAACTCTTGTTCCACTTTTATCACTAAATAAAATGCACCATCCAGATAAAACGCATAAGCTCTAATTGTGCATTTAATTCAGACTTCTGTGTCAACATCAGTAATAGTAGAAAATTGACACAGAGCCACTCCAATCTAACGGATGTACCCTGTACCAGCCCCAACTCATCATCTGCAGCTCTCCGTGTCACACCAAGTGTCTTCATAAACAGTTCCGTTGCATTTTCCATGGTAGGAGGGTTGGCAGATCGACCTATAACCGGTATGCCAATAAGTGTGACGACATCGTCTAAAGTGATTGTCATCTCTCCAAATGGCATGTGAAAAGTATTGATTTCAGACTTCCATCTCTCAACAAAAGCTGAAATTAATATACAGTTGATATTTCGGTGTGAAATATCAGCCAACCCTCACAATCCTGAATGATCAACGCAATTCTTGAAATGACGGTTGCGTTCTTTGACAGACCAATCATTCAATTTCGATGTGTGACAGAGGAATTTCAAAGAATCTCTCTCTTAGAAGAAAATAATTGAGCACAATGAGAATCATGAGAAATTCTTCAAAATATTTAATAAAAGAATTATCATGCAAAAATATCACTTTTTGATTCCAAATATCTGCGTAGGATAGAAATGTCATAAGGACCACCGGAAAATTGGCTCGTCAACTCTTCAGCCTCTTCTTCGTCCCCGCTATTAACATTTTCTTGAACATCCTCTATTTCTGAAGTATCAGAAGAAGGTGCATATCTAGAGCGTCTACTCGAAGCAGTAAAACGAATTTTAGATGGGCCTGCACCACTCATGTCTACAGTAGAGAGTCATAAAACATTATAGTAAGAAATAGAATACATTTTTTATTAGGAAAAAATGTCAGAATACTACAAAATTTGTACCCATAACTTTGATTAACACACCTATTGGATTTTTTAACACAAAATGTGATAAACACAACCCCACAAATTTAATATAACTGTTCGGCCGTCAGTGGCCAGACTTAACTCTGCTGTTTGGTCCCTGACGGTCAAACATGTTTCGTTTGCTCGGCCGTCAGATGCTAGACTTACCTACACTGTTCGGCCAACGATGGTCGAACAATTTTTTTTTCTGATCGGCCACTGTTGGTCGAACACAAAATATTTGCACAGTCTGCTCTGACCGAAAAATTCAACACTGTTCAGCATGTTTAGGCAGAACAGCGTGCGAACCCAACTCCTTAAAACATCAAAAACACTGATTTTGATCGTATTATTTGAGTTTTCCTCTATCTTTTAAAAGGAATCTAACCACAATCTCATAACAACAATCAAGTACACTAAAATTTATAAAAAAAAAAATCAAAGAAATTTCAGAATTTAGAGATTAATTGACAAAATTAGGGTATTAAAACTTACCTGAATTGGTGAATGGAGATGATGCATGCAGATTTGAAGTGATATGAGCTCTCCCACAAAGAATTTAAACCTCTATGGATGGAATTTGAATTTTTTTTAGAGAAAGGGAGGGAAGGAGGGAGGAAGTGAAGGAGAGAGATGAATTCTGTTGTTCGGTTGTGAAAGGGATTGGTTAGATGAGCGGGTATTTTAGGAATTTTTTTTTAAAAAAAATTTAGAAATAAACGGTATTTGTGAAAAATTGGGGGTTGTGTTTATCAAATTTGTGGGGGTAAAAATTCAATGAGTGTGTTAATCAAAGTTGTGGGTGCAAATATCCAGGCCTGATTGAGTTAGCTTATTTCTCTTGCATTTCCAAATTATAATTTATTTTATTGGAATAATTCTCCTCCTATTTATGGTTAGGGCCATTTAAGTGTTATGGATTTGTCGCTTAATGTGTTGTTTATTTATGATTCATGATGGATTGATTTAATGGCTAATTTTTGGGTTAGGGTTTTGTCAACTCAATCATTTTCTTCTTTCTGAAATAAACATGTAAAGATATAGTTAAAAGCATATAGTGTTGTTTCTTAGAAAAAAATTTATGTGGAGAAAATGGGTTGATGTCTTTCACTACATTTATTTTATTTTTATTTATTCTAGTTATTCATTCAATCAATTTCATAGCGTTTAGAATTGGTTGATTTATTTGAAAATTATTATAAATTTAATTGGTTTTTAGGGTTTGAATATAATTGAGTCATATAGATTTTAGTGGGTAGATAAATAGATTTCAGCAAAATTCTAAAGATATTAAAAATTGATTTAAGATGATTCAATTAGATAAATACCAAATGTAACTTATAAACTAACAACAAAACTTGTATGTGTTGCAGAAAAACAAGGGAGGAGCGTCGGGATTGACAACAATGCGGAAAAAGGAAAATGCAAAAATAGATCAATCAAAGACACCAGAAATTACGTGAAAAACTCAAATTGAAAAAAAAAATCACGGAGTCGCACACAAATTCAGTATTTATCAGAGAGGATGCATGAGAGAAGAAGAGAACTTTACAGCCCCTCTGTACAATATCACTCACAATAGTAAAATCTATTAATACTTTATCGCTTTCACCATAATGACATTGTATCCCCTTTTATAGGAAAAATCAGGTTACAAGTTGTGAGATTTCTAAACTGCTCATGACGTGTTCCCAAAATTTTGCTAAAAAAGTACTGGACCGCTTCAAGACTGGATTGGGTCGCTTGACCGCTTCCGCTAAGCACCTCTGAGAAATAACCCTACTTTGTAGCTTCAGAGCGCTTCCCAAGCAGGTGCTTTGGAGTGATCTTCTGCTCTGGAGACTCTGAAGACTTCTTCACTCCGGAGGCTATCGCTTCAGAGACTTCGTCACTCCAGAGGCTATCGCTCTGTCTTTACCATCAACCTGAAACTCCGAACTAGCCCAACGCCATGACCCGAAAGGCTCTGTCATCGCTCCGTGATCATCATGGTGACACTCCGTCAAGGCAATAATCTGGCTCCAACAACTTAACAATCTCCCCTTGGAGACTGATTATTGTCACAGCAGTGAAATTTTGTCTCTCTCTTGTCCGACTCTCAATTTATAGTGACATTCGTTGCAAATCAACTCTGGATCTTTACCCTAAAAGACCCACAGATGTTGAGCAAGTCTTCAGCTTCTCCGTCGTGACCACCTTGATCAGCACGTCTACGAGATTCTGACCTGTGTGTATCTTCACCAGTGATAACACACCATCCTTTAAAAGAATGCGAATGAAGTGGTATCGCACGTCAATGTATTAGGTTTTGCCATGATAAATTGGATTGTTGGCAAGAGTTATAACACTGTCTATCACCGTGTAGTGATGGAGTCACCTGCTTCTTTCCAAGTTCTTTCATAAAATCTTTCAGTCATATCAACTCCTTGCAACCTTCTGTCGTTGCAATATATTCAGCTTAGGCAAGATGACTACCTTTTGCAGCCTCAACACCCAGCTTACTACTTCACTTCCCAAAGCGAAGAGATAACCAGTTTACTCTTCCAACTGTCTACATCACCCGCAAAGTTGAAGTCTACATATTCGTGCAGACGAACGTTTGTGCCATCATAGCATGTCATATCTGAACTCCCTTTCAGATATCTCAAGGTCCACCTTACAACTCTCCATTGCTCCTTTCCGAGATTGCTCATATACCTGCTGACAACTCTCATTACTTAAGCAATGCCTGGTCTTATACAGATCATAACATACATCAAGCTGCTCACAGCTGATGCATATGACACCTTCGACATGAGAACTTTTCATCTTTCATTGTCAAAGCCTGTTCCTTTGAGAGCTTGAAATGACCTCTGAGCGGGACGTTCACAGGTTTAGTGTCTGCTATGTCAAACCTCTTCAACACCTTCTCCACGTACTCAGCTTTCGATATCTTCAACAACCTTTTTTCTCTCTCTGCTAATCCTAATTCCAAGAATTTTTTTTTCACTGGACACAAATCCTTCATTGAGAATTATATTGCCAACTTGGCCTTCAGATTCTAATCTACTTCATGTTTGATCCGGCAACAAACATATCATCCACATACAATAGTAGTATGACGTAGCAATTCTCAAATCATTTAGAATAGTAATAATGATCAACTTGCAGCCTTGTTAATCTACTACTAACTATGAATCTGTCAAATTTCAGATACCACTGTCTCGGAGCTTGTTTCAAGGCATAGAGACTCTTCTTGAACTTGCAAACTTCTTTCCCAACATGATATAATCATGTGACTGCATCATATAGATGTCCTCTCCCAAACATCATGAAGAAACACAGTTTTAACATCCAGTTGTTCTTGATGCAAATCTTCTGCTGCCATAATGCTCAGAATTGATCTAATACTACTAGCTTCATAACAGGAGAGAAAATCTTGTTAAAGTCAATATCTTCCCGCTGTTGAAATCCTTTCACAACCATCCTCTTCTTGTACCTCTTGGTGCCATCATGCTCCTCCTTCAACCGGTAGGCCCATTTATTATGCAGGGCTCGCTTGCTTTCTGGGAGTTTAATCAAATCTCATGTTTGGTTCTCCATGAGAGACTCTATCTCATCATTCATAACAAACTCCCACTTAACCTTGTCTTTTACCTGCAAAGCCTCCTTATAACACTCGGGCTCACCACTGTCAGGCAACAACAGATAGTGTAAGGAAGAAGAATATCTCTCTGGAGCTCTAGTCGTCCTGGTTGATCGCCTCAACTCACTTTGGGGTGTCAGAGGCGCTACCCAGAATTCCTCATTCCCTTCCAAAATGCTCTGAACCTTCTTCAGAAGAAGATCATCAAGTTCGACGAACTCCGAGTCTGCAACATCATGTTGTTCCGGAGTGTTCCGAGATGCCACTTCGAGATTCTTCTCCATAGTGCTCCTCTTCGTCAGTAAGTTCTTATGCATCTTCTTCTCATTGAATACTACATTCTTATGCCTAAGGATCTTTCGATTTTCTGCATCACAAAACCGATAGTCGTACTCGCTTGTTCCATATCTAATGAAGATGCATCTCTTGGACTTCAGATCCACGCGATCTAACTCCACATGGACATATGAGATACAACCTAAAGTACACAGGTGGTTCAAGTTTACTTCTTTGCCGGTCCATGCTTCCTCTAGAATTTCGCAATTCAGGGGCACCGATGGCCATCTATTGATAAGATACACCGCTGTATTGACTGCATCAGCTTAGAACTACTTGTGCAATCCAGGTGTATCTGCATGCTCCTGATATGCTCTAGTATTGTCCTATTCGTGTGCTCTGCCACCCTATTCTGATGAGGGTTTCTCAAAACTGTCTTCACTCTATAGATTTTTCGACTCGCATAGAACTCTTCGAATTTGCCATCGCAGTATTCGCCCTCATTGTCGGACTTCAAGCACTTAAGCTTCCGACCTGATTTTTTTCAACTTGGGCCAATCATTTCTTAAACACATCGAACACATCCGATTTGTGCTTCAAGAAATAAATCGAGACCTTTTTACTTGAAACATCAATAAAGGGTACAAAATATAATGAGCCTCTAAGAGAGGGAACTGAAGCCTTACCCCATGCTTCGGTATGAACTAACTCCAACCTTTCTGCCTTCGAAGTTTTTTTCGCCTTTGAGAAACTGACTTTCTTCTGCTTTCTGTAGACATAGTCTTCATAGAAATCTTAGTCGATAGATTTTAACTCCGGCAACTCATCTTTGGAGAGCATAACTTTCATTCCCTTCTCGCTCATATACTTAAGTCTCTGATGCCATACTCCAGCATCTAACTCTGGTGAAGCAACGAAAATTTATGCTCTGGAACCCGACATTATGTACAGGATACATTCCTTCTGCCGTGTGCCATCACCATGGCACCCTTCATGCTCTTACGTACATCACCATCGAAGGTGATCTTCTTTCCTCCATCTGCAAGTGATAGATAGCGATCAGATTTCTCTTCAGCTTTGGTACATGTCTGACGTTTCTCAATTTCAGCGTCGAGTCATTTGAGAGGCTAGCCATCACATCGCCTTTCCCGATAATATCATAGGGTTCATCATCTCCCTAATATACCTTTCCAAGTTCACCTTTAACATAGTTTTGAAAGATGTCATGTTGGGAAGTAGCGTGAAAGGAGGCTCCCGAATCAATCACCCATGATTCACTGGAACCAACCAAGGTGGGAATCAACGCATCGGATCTATCACTCTTCGTGACATACGCGGAATCCTTCTCTTTTCTTTTTCTTCTCCATCCTTCTTCCGCTTGCAGTCCCTCTGAATATGCCCTTTTTCACCACATCGCCAACATCTGGCACCCCTTGACTTGGAAATACCTCTCCCTGATTTGGATTTAAATCTGCCATTCTTTTTCTTATCTCTATTCATCGATCTTCCTCTCCGATCAACACTCAGGGCACTCCCTTATGTTTCAGCCGACCCTGATGACTTCCTACGCGTCTCTTCGCTGAGAAGTACACTCACTACATCATCAAACTTCAAGATTTCTCCCATAGAAATTGCTCACTGCCCTCGCGAGCCCATCCCAGGCCTCTGGTAGGTTAGACAATAGAACCAAAGCTCTTATTTCGTTATCAAAATTTATCTCAATGGATTCCAACTGGGTCGTTAGAAGTTTGAATTCATTGAGATGCTCAGTGATGCTTCTGTTGTTCGCCATCTTCAGATTGAATAACTTCTTCATCATAAAAACTTTGTTTGAAGACGAGGGTTTCTCGTACATTTTCGAGAGGGTTACCATCAAGTCTTTTAGTCATCTTCTCTTTAGAGACATTAAATGCAACTGTTGATACCAGGGATAATCGGATCGCCCCTAGGGCTTTTAGATCTATGGTATCCCTCTCGTTGTCGATATCTCCTTCGACTTTTAGGCATTTCCACCAAGAGGAAGATAAAGATCTTTCTGGTACAGGTAGTCTTCAATTTGCATCTTTTAGAACTCGAAGTTCGCGTCGTTGAATCTTTCAACTCTGATCCTTCCTTCATCCGTCATCACGAACTCACTTTGACACCAGTTGTTACGATCGACAATAACACGAAAGAAGAAAAGATGCAAAAAAGGATCAATCAAAGACACCAGAAATTAAGTGAAAAAACCCAATCGAGAAAATCACAGAGCTGCATACAAATCCACTGTTTATCAGATTACAGGAAAAAAGAAGAGAACCTCACATCTGTCTGTACAGATGACACTTACAACAGTATAATCTATTGATGCTTTATCACTTTTCATCCTAATGACAATATATCCCCTTTTATAAGAAAAAATAGGATTACAAGTTGTGAGATCTCTAAACTGCTCTTGATGTGTTCTCAAGTTTCTTTGGCAAAGAAGCTTCTGGACTGGACCGCTTTCAGACTGCACTGGGCCGCTTTCAGGCTGGACTGCTTCCGCTAAGCACTTCGAGGAGTAACTCTGCTTTGTAGCTTCACGATCATCTCTTTTTGACCATGTTTCTTTTGCAATCTCATATTTCTGTTGAGTAGCAGTATCAGTGTCAGAAGGTAGGATAGGAGTGATATGGTTCTATTGATGTGACCAAGTAAATGATGTCCTCGTAAAAGTATCGTGAATAGTTGCAGACCAGGATGACCAATTTGAAACCTTCACCAATTTTATATCACTAGCAATACTCGGGAAGCCTCAGAAGACATGGTAGGTATGGTTTGATTGGAATCACAGCAGGCTGATCGTGCTGGTGGAATTACGTCGGTTGATGATGAGACGATGTAGATGATGATCAAGCGTCGATGATCGATCAGATGCAGATGTCACGTGATGAGATCCGATGTTGGATCTGATGATTAGAAGCTGGATCTGATGCAGATCGCTAGAGGAGTGCATTTTATTGATGATGAGGTGGTGTCCACACACGAAATTGATGGAGGATTTTTGATGTGGAGATTTTGATTGGTGAGGGATTTTTGGTGGGTGCCTTTGATGTGGGGACTTTGATTGGGGTAGGACCTTTGATGTGGGGATTTTGTTTGTGGAGGAATTGTGGATGACACAAAAACGTGGATTTGTAAGAATTTGTAGGTGCAGATGGGTTTGCGGTTTGGTGGGTGATGCAGTAATCGGTTTCCTTTTTTTTTTTTGAAGTGTAATTTGTTGTAAGAGAATTTTGAGTTGGGAATTGATCAAAAAATCAAGCTTGATACCGTGTTATAATAATTAAAGAAGGGACAACTGAATTGTTGTTGTTATTAATGATGAGAACAATGCTCGTATATATAGAGATACAATTGCATAATAATAGAAACTCTACTCCTAATACAGCTCTAATATAGTATATATTCTAATTCTATACTACTCTTAATAACCATAAAAGATTTTTGAATTTCCTCAGGTAATTTTTTCTTTTAAGGAAACCTTGGATAGGTTATGAAATAATTCTAACTTTAATTTCTAAAATCTACTTGATTTTTAATGAAAGAAAATACTATTACAACTATTATTAAAATCATACTTTCATTATTTTTCCATTCATTGTGCAAAATAATTGGGGGCAAATTGACAAGGGAGCTTAACTGTGATAGAAAGATTGTAGGTCCAAGGCTCGACGAGTAGGGGTGCCATCGGATCGGATACGGATTAGATATTGTCTTTACTATATCCATATTCGTACCCAACCTTCAAATACGGATACAGATATAAATATTGGCGGATGTGAAAAAATGATATCCTTATCCGCCAAAATTGAATATCGGATATTAGCGATCGGATGCAGATACTAAATGGATATGTGAAAATGCATATGCTTAAAGATAAACTAAATGGATATACTTATATTACTTTTTATCTCATCTACAATAATATTAAATGTGACATATTATGAATATTATTGTATACATGTCAATACTTCTACCGTATCGACTGTCATTCGGCTTCTATAGCAATGGATTACATGACCTTCGGTGCTAAATGTCGATTCAAATGCCACAGTTGATGTCGAAATACTCAAAATATCTCTTGCTACTCTTGTAAGAATGAAATACTTTCTACTATTACTTTTTCACCAACCCAAAATATCAAAATCTAATGTCTTATTCCATTAAAGAATAGTCTCTTCCATACAGATATCATTATCAAGCACCTAACATTCGGATATCAGACCAGATACGAATAGGATATTGCTTTTATCATATCCGTATTCGCATCTAACTTTCGGATATAGATACGGATACAAATATTGACGGACATGAAAAAATAATATTTGTATTCGGGTTGGAGACGGATTCGGATGCAGATACTCACGAATAATCCGCATCTGAAGGGAGGGACACAATTTCCACCTTTGCCTTAAAAAAATCTCCTTTATAATCACCGTGCGGACTTACTACTCTTTATTTTTGTTGTTGAAATGATAATGAGTTGATTTTTTTTTTTTTTCCCACCTTTTATAGTGGTCATAAACAATAATTTGTAGGCTATTTCCAACAATACTATTGTAGGTTGAGAAAATATACAACAATAATCTATGGTCATTTAAGAAGAAAGCATGTTGATTTAATTTTCTTTATTCTTATAAAAAAAATAAGAATATTAGAGGCATTATATTGGTCTAAAGTTAAACTGTAGTTAAAAAAAATCACCAACTTTCAGTACAACATGAGTTAGAAATTTGGGCTAGCCCAAACCAGGCCCAGCTTTTCTAGTTTTTAGTCAAACTCACTTGCTTAATCAAGTCAGCTTTGGGCTTAAGGTACTTGTCCTGGTGGGCCCAAATGACTTGCATGCTTATAGGAAAAAATATGTTTATTCTTAAAAAGTGTCTTGGACTGAGTTTGATATGTTCGGAGCCCGGCCCACTTAATTCTTACATGGGCTTGGGCTAAATAATTAGCTCCAAACTGAAACTTATACAAGTCAAGCCCATTCCCCCACCTCTAGTTACATCTCTTTAAGAAAATCATTTTCATAGATAAGTAACATTAACTCACACATATTGTATGTCATAATTATTATATCAACAATCTACGTTATCCAAGATTTTAAGGACTGATGTATCTTGTATCTTTTTTTTAAGACCCAAAAAACATCCAAAGTCCCCAAAGGGTGGGTGCAACCATGATGATATCTCATGTCTCTTTTGAATATAGACCAATCCTCTCTTCATTTGCAATCACAAAATCTAATGATAGAATATTCCATCGCTATTTAGGTCATGTAAGCGCCTGTATGGAAAGCGGGTACGTTGTCTAGACGTCTGATGGTAAGATGGCCCTGTTGGGCGTTTTTTTTTTTCCTTTTTTCAAGTGAAACAATTTTATATTTTTACATCTTTGTTCCCTTTTTTGGGGGGATTGTTTCGTTATGCTATTATTAATGAAACACCGGGGTAGGCCTGTCAATGGGTCGGGTTCGAGGCGGTACAGGTGGTACCATACCCGAACCCGTTTACTCAAGAGGGTACCATACCCGTCCCGTTTACCCGCGGTTCCAGAAGGTGGGTTTCCATACCCGGACCCGCTGTACCCGCAGGTCCACACCCGTTTACCCAGACCCATAAAAAAAAAAAAAACATAAACAAATACAGTAACAAAAACACATGAAGAGAAGGAAAAAAATCTTTGTAAAGAGAAAAACATGTTTTAATATCAATAAAAGATGAAATATCAACCAGGTGGAAGAGGTGGAGGGAAAATTTTCAATGAAAGACTCTAATAAAGAAAAAAATTTAAAGTAAGGCCCCCAAATTTATTTGAAAAAACACAATAGAATCACTCACTAATCAACCAACAGTCTTCAACATTTAAAGCACAAAGGGATCATTTACTGATAGAGTCTTGAGAGGGTTTTAATTCTATTAATATTATTTATATTTATGTTTTGAAATGGGTAAATGGGTAAACGGGTCTGGTTCAAGTAAAATCAAACCCATCCCATTTAATACTCGGGTATACGGGTAAACGGGTATGGGTCCAGAGCAACTCTTTCCATACCCGCTTAATCGGGTCGGGTCCGGGTCTGGACCCGACCCATTGACAGGCCTTGAGGGGGGGGGGGGGGGGGGGGGGCGTGGTTTGTTTTCTTGACCTCACGGTCTTTTTCTCGGAAAAAAATATATTGCACAACTCAGTGTTTTCCTATGTCTTTGAGGAACCCTACTTCTAAGTATGCAAGTTTTCAGGAGAAGTATCAGGGTGTCTGGCAAGTACTGCAGCACACGGAAGCCCCACAAACAGAAAAGTAGCAGCCAAACCACCTGAACGAGAGCATTACTTCACATGGTTGAAGCTCAACTTTTGGGCACAGAAGTGGAGAGAACACACAGACACTTGGGGCACACAGCAAGAACAAAGACGAGCTCCTGGCATCAAGCAAGCGTTTCATGGGACCTGAAACACATGGGGTGAGTCCTAGAAATGCTTGCAGTGGAGCCAGGCCAGTTTCTTGAACCTTGTGACCACTTGTTGGCTGGAAGCATCACAAAACTTGCTGCCAACTTTGAGTTGCGTGGGGAAACTCCTTCCCCTGTAAAAAGAAACATACTGCAGGTTTATACAACATAAATACCTTTGCTTGTGACCTGAAAAACATTTTTGGCTAGGTTTTTTAGCTCAAGATAAGCAAGTTGTGGGTAAATGAGTGTGGCCATCCCATGTGAGGCTTCACACAAGTGTTCTAGTTGGAGGGAAGGTCCCCTCTTCTTTCCAAGGATCTATCCCTTTCATTGGAAACAATTTGGATTTGTTAAACTACATATAACACTAATCTCATGTGAGATCATGCATCTCTTAACCTTTGCATAGTTATTATTTATCTTAGTGCAAGTTTGTTTGGGACCACTGATTCCATTCTCAAGACTGAAATCAGATAGCAGCAAGATATGGGCAACTAGCTTCATGTGCTGTACATGTTGGGTAACACAAAAACTGTTCAAGTTTATGCTGGATTAGTATGTGTTATTGGTCCACAGTTTAATTAGTTTAAGTTTTTCTTTTGTGTGTGTGTGTGTGGGTGGGTGGGTGGGTGTGTTCCGCGTTGTTACATCGACTAGATCCCGAGAGATAAAGAAGAAGGAGAAGAATACTTATTTGTGTAATGACAATATACCACTAGCTATAGTTTTTAATTGTATATATATACACATGAGAAACACATGGTGCATGAGTACCGTCTGTTCCTATATTTATGGAGAGATTTTAAGATCTGATTGATTTTACGAGGATTTTTCTCACATGAATCACATGTGTTTCACATGAGTGACGTGTTGTCATTGAAATCTCTAATACCGAGTAGTAGACTCATTTCTATATTAAACCAATGATTCGTTACTGAAGCAGATAGCTGGCAATGATTTGGGTTACACAAGTTGGCGCATAGTACTGACTCAATGGCAATCTAGCGTAGAAATTGGGACCCAATTCCAGTCAAACCCACAAGCAAAATGTTCAGCTGCACCCAGCCACGGCCCCTGACACATGGGTCCCGCATGTGGACCGAACCGGGTCCGAATCAGGTCGTTTCAAGCCCATCCACTGACAAGAACAGAATAAAAAAGCTAAAGACCGAACCAAATCTCTGAGCCAATGTTTTTCGCTGTATGGCTGGGACCATGGATCCGGTCCATTGGGCCCATTCGACCGGCCGGCCCAATCCCATGTGCTAGCCTACCTGTATGGTCCATACGCCCCCAAGAACACACATAGGAGAAGGGGGTGAGCCCACGTGGGCATGGGCTCTGCAGGTCCTGGCTTGGGGGCCCACGAGCCCACTGATTGGATGAAAGATGGGGGAGAGATGAAAGGGACATTCTCCACTCGTGTGCTGCTACACTGTGCCAAGAGCCATGGCCTCCTTATCTTACTGTCACACTGTGTGCACCCAATTATGCATCCTTTGTTCAGGATCTGGCTCCAACCAGCCCCACCCTAGCAGTGGCTTGTTGGCATTAACAAGATTCAGATAGTGATTAACACTTGCCATTAGTGAACAAAGTTACTATGACTGTTAGGGTTTTCAGGTCGGGTCGAATGCTTATCGATGCGCAACGATATAGTCATTACAATGTGCATGTTATATGCCGGCCATTTCATGAGGACATCACACCAATTGTTAGTTGTTTTTATATCTTAGTTTATTTTGAGTTCTTTTGTTTTCTTATATTGTGTTTCTAGTACCACATCAGTTCTATCTGAGAACGGACTTTTGTAAAGCCTGTAAATAGGCCTCGGACTTATCTTATTGGTAGACAATGAATGAATTAAAAATTTTACAGTTAAATTTCTTGATATGTGAGTTCTTGAGATTGGAGTGTGTAACACCCCGTCCCTGGAATACGTACTTAGTTGCGTATTCAGATTTCTCGATCGTATTTTTTCGATTTGCTTCTTG
This sequence comes from Agave tequilana, assembly GCA_038442645.1. NCBI lineage: Eukaryota > Viridiplantae > Streptophyta > Magnoliopsida > Asparagales > Asparagaceae > Agave > Agave tequilana. The sequence continues at coordinate 29,537 of JAVJIF010020106.1, read as the reverse complement.
TATTTATTCTGTATTATGAATTCTTTATATGATTGTTTTGTCTTGGATTTGGATTCGTGGATTCGGAGTCAACCTTAGATTGAACCGAAGGCCCGATCCCAGAGTATTGCTCGGTTTGGACATTCTGGTATTCCGATTTGACCGATTTCAGTTTAAACATCATTTTTCAATATTCTAGATTTATCATGATTTTCTGGAATTTTCCTCAATTAAGTTGAAAATCTTCAAAACCGGTGTCGGCCAGTTTCGTTGACCGATTTCCGGATTTTTAATTTACAAACAGCTTGGAATTTCTAAAAGTGCCTTTAGACATTATTTCTTAAAATCATATTTTCTATCTAAATATATTTTCTGGGATTTATCAAATTTTATTGAAAACCCGGCCAATCCGGCATATACCGAGATTGACGGTTGACCTTATGATTTTTATCTTGAAAAGGAGATTGAATCTTTGAAAACCGATTTCACCATAAATCGTTTTATAATATTTATGATTTTTGTGAATTTTTGGGAAGCTTTCCGGATTACTTCATTTTTGGGCCTTTCCGGTGTTTTCCCAGATACCGAGGAGATTGTCCCATATATTCCACTCTGTCTCTTCCCATTTTCTCTCTCCTTCCTTAAACGCGGATCTCACCAACCTGGGATTCCGCATTTATTGCAAAGATCCTCCCCATCCCGCATTTAATGCACTTCAGATCAAATCCCATCAAGTATCATGACTCTCTCCTCTGTTGAAACGCAGCTTTTGGCCTTCTCTAAACGCAGCCTTAATCACTGCGTTTAGCCCATTTGGCCCAAACGCAGGTTGTGTGCTGCGTTTGTGGGTGGGAAACGCAAGTACTCTTCATATATTTCCTTTGTTTCAAATGGAGTGCATCATTATTTAATCTTCCATTCTCTCTCTTCATTAAATGCTTCCTTTCCAAAGCATCATTTCCAAGACACCCCACCCCCTCTCATCATCATTGTTGGTCAAGAGAGAGAGGGAAGGGCTGCGTTTCATGTAGGAAACGCATGAATCCTTCCCTTGTTCCTTTTGTCTTATATAGTGTGCAAACATCACTTTATCCCTCTTCTCTCTCTTCATTTAATTCTCTTCCAAATGTCATTTCCAAGGCATTTCCACTCCCTTCTCCTCATCATGACCAGCCATGTGGCAAGAGAAACGTCACATCCCTCCAACTTTACAAAAAACACCCTCACCTTTATTTATTTGCATCACTTCATAATCCAACTCCTATAAATACCCCCTCTCCTTCTCTCTCTCTTCATTTACTCCTCCTTCTTCTTCTTTGCTTCCTGCAGCTAACAGAGAAGCCACCAAGAGAGAGAGAGCTTCTTCTCTTGTTTCCTTTGTTCACCAAACTCCACCACCTTCAACCTTTCTCCATCACCTTGAGGACGGCCAACTCCTTTTGGATTGGGGGCCGTGCTTTTCTTCTCCGTTGACAAGACTTAGAACCGGCTCCTCCTTTCGGATTGGGGCCGTGTTTCTTCTCCGGCGGCAAGACTTAGGGTCGGTACCCTCCTTTTTGGATTGGGGCCGAACTTCCCTTCGTTGGACGCGGCATAGATCTTGTTAGGCGAGTAATCTCGCTATTCGCTTGCTTCGTATTTTATTGATCACGCGAGTGCTTTTCCTCGCCAAGGACTTGTATTTTTATCAACAAAACCATAACTCTTAATAACTGTCTCTGCTCACTGTTTTACAGTATTAATCGACTTGACCCATGCATAAATCGACTAAACACCACTTGAAAACGCACCACTTGAAACGCACCACTTGAAATGCACCACTTTCTTGAAATGCAACACTTTTCCTGAAAACGCACCACTTGAAACGCACCACTTGAAATGCACCACTTTCTTGAAATGCAACACTTTTCCTGAAAACGCACCACTTGAAACGCACCACTTGAAAAGCAACACTTTTCCTGAAAACGCACCACTTGAAACGCACCACTTGAAATGCACCACTTTCTTGAAATGCAACACTTTTCCTGAAAACGCACCACTTGAAACGCACCACTTGAAATGCACCACTTTCTTGAAATGCAACACTTTTCCTGAAAACGCACCACTTGAAACGCACCACTTGAAATGCACCACTTTCTTGAAATGCAACACTTTTCCTGAAAACGCACCACTTGAAACGCACCACTTGAAAAGCAACACTTTTCCTGAAAACGCACCACTTGAAACGCACCACTTGAAATGCACCACTTTCTTGAAATGCAACACTTTTCCTGAAAACGCACCACTTGAAACGCACCACTTGAAATGCACCACTTTCTTGAAATGCAACACTTTTCTTGAAAACGCACCACTTGAAACGCACCACTTGAAAAGCAACACTTTTCCTGAAAACGCACCACTTGAAACGCACCACTTGAAATGCACCACTTTCTTGAAATGCAACACTTTTCCTGAAAACGCACCACTTGAAACGCACCACTTGAAATGCACCACTTTCTTGAAATGCAACACTTTTCCTGAAAACGCACCACTTGAAACGCACCACTTGAAAAGCAACACTTTTCCTGAAAACGCACCACTTGAAACGCACCACTTGAAATGCACCACTTTCTTGAAATGCAACACTTTTCCTGAAAACGCACCACTTGAAACGCACCACTTGAAACGCACCACTTTCTTGAAAACGCACCACTTTCCTGAATAATCTTGATTAATTGTTATGGTTAGTTATTTCTTTGATTATGAACATTTTCCTTGGGTCATTTATTATATATTGCTATTTGTAAGACTTGTCACTTGCTTAATATCACCATCCTGTCATGCTATCACTTATCACCCAGCATGATCTACTTGACTTGTGATTATCATGTTTACGGGAATCTTGCCTTGTTATCTTGTATGGAACTAAGTGCCACACAGAGCAAAGTGCCACACCACACTCGGTGGGGGCCACCTCTTGAATCCGTGGGGGCCACCTCTAGAATCCATCCCCTCAGAACAAAGTGCCACATGGAACAAAGTGCCACACCATACTCGGTGGGGGCCACCTCTTGAATCTGGGGGCCACCTCTTGAATCTGTAGGGCTATCCCTGTTATGATCTGTTATTCCCGTAATCTGATAATATTGATAAGCTACAACTTGCACGGGGAATGGGAGGAAGTGATGGATGCCGGAATGATGCCTTGCTTATAGTAATGGAATACCTGAACTGACGATTCGTGTTAGTGGGACTTTGGGCCCACAGAAGATGCGTGTTAGGGGGACTTAGGGCCTCCAAGCTGGTCCCAGGTGTATGGGAACTACTATAAGAAGCGCTATCAGTTCTCCATCTGCTTCCGTTATCAACCCTCGACTTGCTTATATATGGATGTATGTGGGTTGGCTGTACACCAGGACACATACCGAGATATATGAGTCAGACGAGTAATAATAATAGTATAAGACTCTTGTTATGATCTCTGTTATGGTACCTGTACTAGACTGCTATTATGATGCTTGTTATAACTCCTGTTACGTATTCCTGTTATGACCCCTGTATCGGATACCTGTTATGATTCTAGTTTTGATGCCTGTTATGACTATCGTGTGATTTGCAACTCTGATTCTATACGCTTAGATATTCGGTGGCATGAGATAAGGGTATATAGATGAGGGTTTCCTTGTTTGGATTATTCCTTCGATGTACTAGCCTCATGGGACCGTGACCTAAGCGTATACAATCAATCTTGCTTGTAATCAACTTTATCCTGGATTTCCTGTTTTATGGATATTATGTTTTACTCGTTCATACCGGCTATACTTGTGTTCTAAACCCTGTTTTCTGAACTTGATATCCTTTGTTGTATTCACATTGTGTTCACCCTGGCTCGCCACCTGGCTTTTGCATTACACTCGCCTGGGGAGTTTCATCTGACTCCCCTGGATTCTCATGTCCAGGTTTCGGAGCTTGGAGCGTGTGGATTCTCCCTGTTGCTGATCAGAGTGGCGCAGCGGTAGCGTGGATCTCCTGCAGACTATCTGGAGCTCTATCCTTCCAGGCCCCTGTGTGCCTCTCGAGTTTCCGTGTAGTGAACTCGTGAGTGCCTTTATACTGTTTACTCCTGTATATTCCTTGTACTCTCGCAATTGCGCCTATCAGGTGATGTAATATTATTGTAATATCGGATCACCTTTGGTGATAACTCTGTAACTGTACTCATGTGTTGGAATGTATAATGCACCACTTGCTTCCGTACTCTGATTCTTGCCAGTACTGATGCTTAGCGTATATACGTGAGGGTATTTCTGACCTACGTATATACGTCGCAGTGACGTCCCCGTACCAGCAGGGATCGGGGCGTTACAGGTTGATATCAGAGCCTAGGCTCTTACTTCCTCAGTACGTCCAGACGGCAAATTAATGGTAAAGCAATTTGCAACTGGAATGCATGAGTCTTGGTTATACAATCCAACTACAAGTGCAGAGTTATCTATCTCTTCCTTCTAATCCATTTCTGGTATCCTGAAACCTCCAATCTTTTCCCTTCCAGTTCCTTCTTGTTACCCACTCCAACCAACTCAAATATGGAAAGACGGGGAACTCGCAATGGTCCTAGTACCTCTCAAGATGGACCCAACAGGGACAGTGATGGTATGATGAGGATACTTCAGGGGATGATGCAGAGTCAACAGCAGCAGACAGAGCTTCTACGCCAAGGACTGTTGGTTGCACCCCGGGAACGGAGGCCAGGCAATGTGTCAGACTTCAGGAGATTACAGCCGGCAGTGTTTTCAGGTACAGAGAAGCCCCTGGATGCAGAGCAGTGGCTGATAGACACAACAGATCTTTTGAAGGCAGCCCGAATCCCCGATGAGAACCAAGTGGAAGTGGCCAAGATTCAGCTAAGAGATGTGGCCAGAACCTGGTGGTTGGCAGAAGAAGCAACACTGGAGAAACCCATCACATGGGATCAATTCTCAAAGGGTTTCTACGAGAGGTTCTTCCCGACAACAGCTCAAAAGGAAATGGAAGAACAGTTTATCCGTCTGCAGCAGCGCAACCGGTCAGTGGATGAGTATGCTGCCGAATTCTTGAGGCTCAGCAGGTTTGCTCCCTACATGGTGTCAGATGAAGAAAAACGGGCCAGCAGGTTTCAGCAAGGGCTGAAGATGGATGTCCAGATGTTCCTTATTCCTCAACAGCTGAAGACATACTCCCAGGTTCTCTCCATTGCCCGTGAAGTAGAAAGGGGACTGGAGAGGAAGAATGAGAGTCAGGTGCAGAGCAAGTCAGTGAAGAGACCCTTCCAGTTGATGAATGAGGAAGATGCAGCCAGGACAACCCATGGTCCGATGATCAAGCGACCGTTCCAACCTCCCCCTCAGCAGATCATATGCAATTTCTGTCACAAGCCCGAACATTATAGGAGAGATTGTCGAATGGCCAATGGACTATGTTTAGCATGTGGGACAGGGAGACATGCAATAAGGGATTGCCCGTTCAGAAGGGTAGGGAATATGGCACCAGTTAGACCAGCACTTCCAGCCCCACCTCTTCCAGCTCCACCACTGAGAAGGAACCCAGAACCAGTTGATCGAAGAGCTCCATTTCCACCCCAGCAGTATGATCACCCACAGAGAGGAGCAAGACCCAGAGCAGACTATGGCAGAGGCCAAGTTCACAACATGACGGCAGAGGTATCAGATGAAGCAGCAGCAGAGTATGAAGCTCAGTACCAGGAGCAGGAACCTTGAGGATGTCACTGTACAAGCAACCCCTGACCTTTTGTGTTTTGAGTTGGTTACCTTTGTCCAGCTAACCCTGATCTTTTGTACATTGGGTTGGTTACCCCTCTAAATATTCCACCTTATCCTGTTTTCGTTGTCCATCCTGGTCCCTTCTGTGTTCATCTTAACCCTGTTTTGGTTTTATGAAGCCCTTATTCCAGTCTTTGTCCTCCTTGTGTTCAATTTGCCCCTTATCGAAATTGCGAGGACGCAATTTTTTGTAAGGTGGGTGGATTGTAACACCCCGTCCCTGGAATACGTACTTAGTTGCGTATTCAGATTTCTCGATCGTATTTTTTCGATTTGCTTCTTGTATTTATTCTGTATTATGAATTCTTTATATGATTGTTTTGTCTTGGATTTGGATTCGTGGATTCGGAGTCAACCTTAGATTGAACCGAAGGCCCGATCCCAGAGTATTGCTCGGTTTGGACATTCTGGTATTCCGATTTGACCGATTTCAGTTTTAAACATCATTTTCCAATATTCTAGATTTATCATGATTTTCTGGAATTTTCCTCAATTAAGTTGAAAATCTTCAAAACCGGTGTCGGCCAGTTTCGTTGACCGATTTCCGGATTTTTAATTTACAAACGGCTTGGAATTTCTAAAAGTGCCTTTAGACATTATTTCTTAAAATCATATTTTCTATCTAAATATATTTTCTGGGATTTATCAAATTTTATTGAAAACCCGGCCAATCCGGCATATACCGAGATTGACGGTTGACCTTATGATTTTTATCTTGAAAAGGAGATTGAATCTTTGAAAACCGATTTCACCATAAATCGTTTTATAATATTTATGATTTTTGTGAATTTTTGGGAAGCTTTCCGGATTACTTCATTTTTGGGCCTTTCCGGTGTTTTCCCAGATACCGAGGAGATTGTCCCATATATTCCACTCTGTCTCTTCCCATTTTCTCTCTCCTTCCTTAAACGCGGATCTCACCAACCTGGGATTCCGCATTTATTGCAAAGATCCTCCCCATCCCGCATTTAATGCACTTCAGATCAAATCCCATCAAGTATCATGACTCTCTCTCCTCTGTTGAAACGCAGCTTTGGCCTTCTCTAAACGCAGCCTTAATCACTGCGTTTAGCCCATTTGGCCCAAACGCAGGTTGTGTGCTGCGTTTGTGGGTGGGAAACGCAAGTACTCTTCATATATTTCCTTTGTTTCAAATGGAGTGCATCATTATTTAATCTTCCATTCTCTCTCTTCATTAAATGCTTCCTTTCCAAAGCATCATTTCCAAGACACCCCACCCCTCTCATCATCATTGTTGGTCAAGAGAGAGAGGGAAGGGCTGCGTTTCATGTAGGAAACGCATGAATCCTTCCCTTGTTCCTTTTGTCTTATATAGTGTGCAAACATCACTTTATCCCTCTTCTCTCTCTTCATTTAATTCTCTTCCAAATGTCATTTCCAAGGCATTTCCACTCCCTTCTCCTCATCATGACCAGCCATGTGGCAAGAGAAACGTCACATCCCTCCAACTTTACAAAAACACCCTCACCTTTATTTATTTGCATCACTTCATAATCCAACTCCTATAAATACCCCCTCTCCTTCTCTCTCTCTTCATTTACTCCTCCTTCTTCTTCTTTGCTTCCTGCAGCTAACAGAGAAGCCACCAAGAGAGAGAGAGCTTCTTCTCTTGTTTCCTTTGTTCACCAAACTCCACCACCTTCAACCTTTCTCCATCACCTTGAGGACGGCCAACTCCTTTTGGATTGGGGGCCGTGCTTTTCTTCTCCGTTGACAAGACTTAGAACCGGCTCCTCCTTTCGGATTGGGGCCGTGTTTCTTCTCCGGCGGCAAGACTTAGGGTCGGTACCCTCCTTTTTGGATTGGGGCCGAACTTCCCTTCGTTGGACGCGGCATAGATCTTGTTAGGCGAGTAATCTCGCTATTCGCTTGCTTCGTATTTTATTGATCACGCGAGTGCTTTTCCTCGCCAAGGACTTGTATTTTTATCAACAAAACCATAACTCTTAATAACTGTCTCTGCTCACTGTTTTACAGTATTAATCGACTTGACCCATGCATAAATCGACTAAACACCACTTGAAAACGCACCACTTGAAACGCACCACTTGAAATGCACCACTTTCTTGAAATGCAACACTTTTCCTGAAAACGCACCACTTGAAACGCACCACTTGAAATGCACCACTTTCTTGAAATGCAACACTTTTCCTGAAAACGCACCACTTGAAACGCACCACTTGAAAAGCAACACTTTTCCTGAAAACGCACCACTTGAAACGCACCACTTGAAATGCACCACTTTCTTGAAATGCAACACTTTTCCTGAAAACGCACCACTTGAAACGCACCACTTGAAATGCACCACTTTCTTGAAATGCAACACTTTTCCTGAAAACGCACCACTTGAAACGCACCACTTGAAATGCACCACTTTCTTGAAATGCAACACTTTTCCTGAAAACGCACCACTTGAAACGCACCACTTGAAAAGCAACACTTTTCCTGAAAACGCACCACTTGAAACGCACCACTTGAAATGCACCACTTTCTTGAAATGCAACACTTTTCCTGAAAACGCACCACTTGAAACGCACCACTTGAAATGCACCACTTTCTTGAAATGCAACACTTTTCCTGAAAACGCACCACTTGAAACGCACCACTTGAAAAGCAACACTTTTCCTGAAAACGCACCACTTGAAACGCACCACTTGAAATGCACCACTTTCTTGAAATGCAACACTTTTCCTGAAAACGCACCACTTGAAACGCACCACTTGAAATGCACCACTTTCTTGAAATGCAACACTTTTCCTGAAAACGCACCACTTGAAACGCACCACTTGAAAAGCAACACTTTTCCTGAAAACGCACCACTTGAAACGCACCACTTGAAATGCACCACTTTCTTGAAATGCAACACTTTTCCTGAAAACGCACCACTTGAAACGCACCACTTGAAACGCACCACTTTCTTGAAAACGCACCACTTTCCTGAATAATCTTGATTAATTGTTATGGTTAGTTATTTCTTTGATTATGAACATTTTCCTTGGGTCATTTATTATATATTGCTATTTGTAAGACTTGTCACTTGCTTAATATCACCATCCTGTCATGCTATCACTTATCACCCAGCATGATCTACTTGACTTGTGATTATCATGTTTACGGGAATCTTGCCTTGTTATCTTGTATGGAACTAAGTGCCACACAGAGCAAAGTGCCACACCACACTCGGTGGGGGCCACCTCTTGAATCCGTGGGGGCCACCTCTAGAATCCATCCCCTCAGAACAAAGTGCCACATGGAACAAAGTGCCACACCATACTCGGTGGGGGCCACCTCTTGAATCTGTGGGGGCCACCTCTTGAATCTGTAGGGCTATCCCTGTTATGATCTGTTATTCCCGTAATCTGATAATATTGATAAGCTACAACTTGCACGGGGAATGGGAGGAAGTGATGGATGCCGGAATGATGCCTTGCTTATAGTAATGGAATACCTGAACTGACGATTCGTGTTAGTGGGACTTTGGGCCCACAGAAGATGCGTGTTAGGGGGACTTAGGGCCTCCAAGCTGGTCCCAGGTGTATGGGAACTACTATAAGAAGCGCTATCAGTTCTCCATCTGCTTCCGTTATCAACCCTCGACTTGCTTATATATGGATGTATGTGGGTTGGCTGTACACCAGGACACATACCGAGATATATGAGTCAGACGAGTAATAATAATAGTATAAGACTCTTGTTATGATCTCTGTTATGGTACCTGTACTAGACTGCTATTATGATGCTTGTTATAACTCCTGTTACGTATTCCTGTTATGACCCCTGTATTGGATACCTGTTATGATTCTAGTTTTGATGCCTGTTATGACTATCGTGTGATTTGCAACTCTGATTCTATACGCTTAGATATTCGGTGGCATGAGATAAGGGTATATAGATGAGGGTTTCCTTGTTTGGATTATTCCTTCGATGTACTAGCCTCATGGGACCGTGACCTAAGCGTATACAATCAATCTTGCTTGTAATCAACTTTATCCTGGATTTCCTGTTTTATGGATATTATGTTTTACTCGTTCATACCGGCTATACTTGTGTTCTAAACCCTGTTTTCTGAACTTGATATCCTTTGTTGTATTCACATTGTGTTCACCCTGGCTCGCCACCTGGCTTTTGCATTACACTCGCCTGGGGAGTTTCATCTGACTCCCCTGGATTCTCATGTCCAGGTTTCGGAGCTTGGAGCGTGTGGATTCTCCCTGTTGCTGATCAGAGTGGCGCAGCGGTAGCGTGGATCTCCTGCAGACTATCTGGAGCTCTATCCTTCCAGGCCCCTGTGTGCCTCTCGAGTTTCCGTGTAGTGAACTCGTGAGTGCCTTTATACTGTTTACTCCTGTATATTCCTTGTACTCTCGCAATTGCGCCTATCAGGTGATGTAATATTATTGTAATATCGGATCACCTTTGGTGATAACTCTGTAACTGTACTCATGTGTTGGAATGTATAATGCACCACTTGCTTCCGTACTCTGATTCTTGCCAGTACTGATGCTTAGCGTATATACGTGAGGGTATTTCTGACCTACGTATATACGTCGCAGTGACGTCCCCGTACCAGCAGGGATCGGGGCGTTACAGAGTGTAAAGCCCATAGTGTAAGGAGTGTGAAGACCGTGATGCGAGGGATGCGAAGCCAAATTTAGCTATTTTTAAAACACTAATTCTCATTTCTTGTTCTTCTTTATAAAACCCTAGTTTTTTTTCCATTACTCTATGTTACATCAAGTTTGATATCAAAGTTTTGGCTCCAATCCCCTTCAAATTCTTCACACTTCTTCAAAAAAAAATCCCAGATCCATTCATAAAAATAAACTAAAATCCAAACCCTACCTCTTTCTCTTCCAACTAGCCATCTCAAACCTCAGTTTGCCTCTAAAAAAAAAAAATTTAATGTAGCAAAATCCCGAAAAACTACAAATCTTCCTACTCATTTTCTTCTTCCTCTTCACTGCACCCAAAACTCAGCCTTATCCGACTCCCATCGCCGCACCCCTTTGTCACGCGCTGCCACCACGACTTCAAGAACTCATTGCCATAGCAACTTCGCCGATGAGATCTCCACAAAGTCTCGATGAGATCTCCCTCGTCGTTCCTCCTTGCGCACGATAATCGTCGGTTACTGTAGATCTCGTCAACTCCACCTCATTTTCCTCGTCGAACTTCACCGACGATCATCAGATCTCGCTGCGACTTTAACTGCATCACCACAACTTTGACTGCATCACCATGAAATCACTCATTGCCTTATCGTGCCTCCACGACGTCATGACGTCACCACCCTCAACTTCACTGCCCCGCCAACTCTCTACCGATCTCTCTTCTACCTCGCTGCCTCCTCTGCGCCGCCATCAGTCATCATTGCGCCCCGACCACCGTCATCGTCGTCGTCGTGCTCTGACTCTGCTGTCACTGACGTCTTGCTTCGACTCCACTGTCATCGTCGCCTGTCCCTGCCCTCTCCCCCGGCCGCCTTTGTTGTCGCTCATCTCCTCTCCGCTCCCCGTGCCCTCGCCTTTTTCATTTGCTATTGTTGACTTTGAACCCTAGTCAGGTCACATTAGGACCCAACCCGACTGCAGCCCGCATCAACAAGTGGATTTAAGTCCCCGATCCGACCTGCCTAGAACAGTGTCGATCCGATAAGCTGACCAGACCCATTAAGGGATTTTAAATGTTTCTGGAGTTCATTTCAAACCCGTTTTGCGACAGATTTGATCCATTCTCGAAGCAGCTAATTTTCAAACTTTATCACCACTGTTTAGTATTTTTGTTGGTGATCTCGAGTCTCCAGTATGGGTATTTCTCTAAGGATTCTTATAGGAAACTCTGTGTTGGATGTAAACGACTCATCTCTTCAGGTGCACTCTAACTCAATCTGAATTGTCGAATGCCTATTACTTGCAATACTACTGAATTATAATAATTTGCTAGTGGTATTTGTGATTTGTTCTATTAGTAATTGCATCATTGTTTGTTATTCTTATCACTTGTACGAGTGAATTTGTTGCAGTTAGAAATTGAACCTCTAGGAATTTTATTATCATCATTGCATGTGTATGATTTTGATTGAGTCTAAGAGTCCATTGCATCCGCCTGTTTGTATGATCTTGCATTTGTGTTTAGATTGGTATATATTTTAACATGAGTTATCAATATAGGGTTTGCGCTAAAGGTGACTATAAGAGTAGTTGTGCCCATAATTGACGTGCTTGGAAAGAGAAAATAACGCTAGATTTAAGCTAGAAGATTCCAAATTTGATGGTTACTGTGATCTAGTGATTTTAGTGATTAGCTAGCCAATATAGAATAACATTTTGATTGATATGGGTTATCTGAAGTGACTAGAGTGTTATTTTCTAAGAGAAAACTCGTAGGATCAGTTAGAATTTACTGAGATTCGATAGTAAGAGAGTACAGGAAACGTAATGTGGTCATAGAGTCTTGAAAAGAAATGAAAGAAAACTCAAGGAAAAATACCTTCCTGATTATTATGGAAACCATCTCTCAGATTATTTACACAACCTCCGTCAAAGTGATATGGCAGTTCAAAATTACATAACCAAATTTGAGGATCTAACCCTTCGTTGTAATGAGATTAAACACCGTTCTTATATTGTAACTAGGTTTGTTTGGGATTTAAGATCCAAATAATACGTGCTATGATCACTGACCTTATGATTTGAACACGTTGAAGATGCTTTTGAGTTGCCTTAAAGATAGACTTAACTTTCGAAAGGTTAGTCAATCCAAACCCCAGTGTTCTAAGTGTGAGGGATATAAACACTATGATTATTAATGTCTCTCAAAGTGTCCACATGTTAGTATTTTATCTAGTGATGATGTTGACGACTCGAAAGTTGTTGAGAATGTCCACGTTACTCTAAAGTTACTAGTGTAATTAAAGATATATTAGTTAGTTCTGGACACACTGATTCTTGATGATGGTCATGCTTCCTACGAGGATACTAGTGAAGTCATATATGCGATAGTCGATTTAATAAATCATTAGTTGTTAATACTCATGTTCATGTTACTAGCGATTTTACGCATGAATTAGTGGAGTTTAGTGCCTTTAGTCAGATTTGTAGGTATTCATTTGTCACACTTTTGATAAAGAATGATATTGATCATGAGACAGTCGATTCTGGTGTCGTTATATCTAATGGTCTATTTAAGTTTCCTCGTATTGATTATGATTTTATGGTTCGTACCGAGTCATCTTCTAGTGAGTCATCTAAGTTCTTGCTATGATCCATCATGTGGTTCTTAGTGTTTTTTATTTTACTAGTTATTTAGAGTTTATCCCTGAGTCTAGTTTACTATATTAGCGGGGTTCGATCCGTGTCATCCTAGACATCCCATATACCTTCTTTTCTCATCATTAGGAGTAATACTTAGAGTGTTTACTGTATTGCATTTGAATGTTGCACATAATGATGATATCGCTAGGCAGTTAGCAAATTGAAATCAAAACTACAAATTTTCTTTATATTTATATAGTATGTTGCACAAATCTGCAGTTGACAGTGAGAGGATTATTACGAGTCACGCTAAGATTGTGAAGAACTCACACGCTTGGCGCACAGGTTCCTCCAGAGTTCCAAGGAGACTTGCTCTCTGATTGACGAGTTGAACATCTCATGAGATCCTGATATCAGCTCCGTCTTCAGTAGGGATGATGCGCCTCTGATTATTATCTGTGCTTTGATCGAGCTACCATCTTTTATATCCGACTCATCACGGAGGCCAGCTCCACCTCCACCACCGTCTCCGTGGCTCGGACCTGATGCACGATCGATGGTTCTCAGGCCACTACCGTGGCTCGATTGAGATGGTTCATGTGGAGATTTTACACTCGACATGGTCGAGTTTTCTCCACCATGGGTGAAATGATGAGACATCACACCAGTTGTTAGTTATTTTTATGCCTTAATTTATTTTGAGTTTAGTTGTTTTCTTTTATTGTGTTTTTAGTACCACATCGGTTATATTCAGGAACCGGACTTTTGTAAAGGGTATAAATAGGCCCCATACTTCTCTTATTGGTAGACAATAAATGAACTAAAGCTTTTCTAGCTAAATTTCCTGTGCCGTGAGTTCTTGAGATTGAGGGTGTGAAGCTCGTGGTGTAACGGGTGTGAAGCCCATGGTGTAAGGAGTGCGAATCTCAAATTTATCCATTTTCTTAAACCGTAATTCTCATTTTCTTGTTCTTCTTTGTAAGACCTTAACTTTCTTTTTCATTGCTTGAAGGTGATTGATCCATCCAGTATTACCTTACCATTATTATGACGCTATTAGTTCAAAATTTTGTTCAAGCATTTGAAAGAAGTGTGCGAGGTTTCACAAATATTTGTATCCTTCTGTTTTGGAGAATGTGGCATTAAATTCTTTTAATTGAAATGGTGGGGAGCTTAAGCTTCGCAGTTTGGCTTTCATCTCATTACTGTTTCAGAATTCAGTTTAAGACTGACTTTCAATCTACAACCTACACTGGCTGGTTCTGATTTTTTTTTTTTTAATCCTGCATTGTCTGTTGTTGCTTAATTATTGCTGCATTGTCTGAGTTGCTTTTATTTACTGAATTTTCAAATCTTTTTAAAAGTAAAAGTCCTTGTTCTTCATTTAAATTGTTCAGAAGGATAAGAAGATGCACACAATTGAGGCCATGGGTGCAAGTCCTTCATGATAGCAAAAGGTTCTGAGCTCCCTTTCTATTATTTTCTTCTCTCTCTCTCTGAAGACATCTATGGGCACAAATATTCCTCTTCTTATCCACTGCATTCATCCATCTCCACCAAATAATTCAGTCTCTATTTCTTTCAAAACACACATAGTATGAATTCATTTTTTTTCAGAGGATGTAATATCCCTAGTTAAAAAAATATCATATATTTATTTTTCTAAGTACTTAACTTGTTTTACTAGTTATTTTATTATTATTAGTTACTGGTTTATATGTATATTATTAAATAAAGTAATTTTTGAGGAATTAAATGGTAAATTTGGCCTTTTGTTATTGTTGATTATTCATTAACATTTCTATTGCTAATTATTATTACTATTATTAGTTATTATTATTAGTAGTAGATGTTACTATTATTATTTCATTATGCTGGTCATTAATATTTAATGTTATTATTATAAGTGTTTATATTAAGATTATTGTTAAAGTTATTTTTATGTTTTGTTAACTAATATCATTACTACTGTTTAGTATTATTAATTGTTTATAATAGTAGTGATAATGTAAATTTGTACTAAGGTTGTTACTAATTACTATTTGAATTATCCTTGTTATTATGATTATTATTTTTAATTGCTGTTATTTTTAATTGTCTATTATTATTAGTTTTCTCCTAATATGGTTTTGAGTTTAGCCTTATTCCTTGCTCCATACCTTATAATCCTAATCCAAATCCCAACCCAATCCTTATTCTAACAACCTAATCCTTATTCTAACAACCCAATCCAAATCCTAACTAACCTAATCCCTATCCAATCCTAATCCCAACGATCTCTCCTTCCTCTCTCCATGCGGCAGCCATCCAAGCCCTGGGCTCCCACATCTGGATCCCCATTGACCGGCATCTCCTTCCTCTTCTCCGGCGAGGCCACGTCACCAACATCCAAGTCCACGGCAGCTCGGATCCAGGCCACCAGCAACTCCAATAGCAGCCCAGAACCATGGCCGGATCACCTCTTCACCAGGCCACCACCCGGCAGCCTCGAGCGCCTCCCCCATCCCCTTTGGCCGGATCCCCTCCGACGTGAGCCGTGCGCGCAGCAGCCCAGCCGGATCCCGCTCTTGGTTGGCCGCGCGCAACCCTCCAGCCACGCCCAAGTACGACAGCAGCCGGATCTCCTCCGCGGCGCGCCCCGGCAGCCCCGTGCCCTCTTTCACTGCTGTCCACAGCAGACCAGCACCCGGACCTCCCCTTGGTTGCTCCTCCTCTCCACTTGCTGCGCACCTGTCCACCCAACAGCCGCAATAGCAACAGCAACAGCCGGCTTTGGCTGCTCCTCCACGGCAGCAACAGCAGTAGCATGGCGCACAGCAACATGACCGAGATTCCCCCTTGTTGTGCATCTCCTTAGGCAGGCCAACACCCCCGTGCCTCACCTCCATTGCCGAGCTTCCAATCCAGCCGCAATCACAGCCCATGGCCGCGCACAGCGATCCCACCTCCCTCTTCTCCTTGCCGCAGCCAGCAGGCCGCCCCCTGCAGTCCAGCGCAACAACAGCGCCCACAATAACAGCAACTCCAACAGCCGCGCAGCCATGCACAGCAGCACCCAGAAGCCCAGCAGACCAGCCTTCGGCAGCATCTTCAGCTTCTCCCCCTCTGATCTGCGCTTGCAGATCCAGCGCAGCAACAGCAGCCCAGCAGGCCGCCCCTCCTACCTTAGCGCGCCAGCCTCCAGCAAGCCGAGCTCCAGCAGCGTGCGGCAGCACCACGACCACACAGCCGGAGATTCCACCTCTCTTGCCGAACTCCGTCGTCGCGTGGCCGTGTGCATCTCCTCCAGCAGCCCCGGCAGACTCCAACAGCAGCAGTCCAGGCCGAGTCCCCCCTTGGTCGGATTTCCCCTCCGACGTGAGAGCAAACGCGCCCGTGCCCCCATGATGTGAGTATCTCTCTCTCTCTCTCTTTAATTAATTAAGTGTTCGTAGATATGTTTATGTGTGTGGTATAAATTAATGTGTAGTGCGAACGTATACTTGATTATATGTATTACTTGATTATATGTGTGTAAGTTATTATGTGTGCACAGATGTAATGTAGAAACCCATATGCTTGGATGCTGTGTGCGTGAGTGAAGCATGTATGCATTTGAAGAGAATGTGAAGATATGTGTAGGTGTATTTCAATATCAGGTATGCAGGTATATTAGTCGACTTGACCTTTTGTTAGTCGACTAATACCCCTATTAGTCGACTTACCATAGTCCTTTAGTCGACTAGGTTCCTATTTAGAATGTTGTAGACTCTCTGTTTATTGACTGTAACCTGCATTAGTCGACTTACCCTTTTCCTATAGTCGACTTACACCTACCTAGTCGACTTATCCCTCCTGATAGTCGACTAAACTAGTCAAACCGCTTATACTAGTCGACTTGCCTTTCCTTATTAGTCGACTATTACCTTGTATAGTCGACTTATCCTATTTTCTAGTCGACTAACCCAGTCCAAACCCACTACCCTAGTCGACTTGCTCCTCCCCTAGTCGACTAACTCTTGTTCTACTGTTTCTACATTTCTTATGGATTGAGGACTTTACTCTATAGTGATGATCTTAGCTATAGTTGGATGGATCTGGTTTTGAGGAATAGGTATTGATTGAATTGACCTGACCTGATAGATCTTAGATATATATCTGATATATTACTTGACTGGGATCCTGTGATTGACCTTGATAAAGTGAGAGTGTGATAATCTTGATCGAGTTGAAATATGAGAATTTGATTATATGTATCAGAACATGTAATATTTCAGTTATTGAGATTTGAATATATCGATGACTTGAGGATCAGAGTTGAGAGCAGTTACATTTTGATCTCCGTTATTGGTAGGATCAGAGTTGATCGTTAGGATGAGAGATTTGATTATTGATTTATTGGACTTGTGATTACTGTACCAGATTACCTTAATAAGGTTTGATGTTTGAGGTTCATGAGGATGGCTTTTGAGATTATGAGTTGACAGATTAGTTATAAACATTAATCAGTAGATGTGATCTTGATCAGTTTAATATAAAATTGTATAATGACTAGGGGTGCATGACTGTTACTGTATTGATTCATGTTATTGAAAAATTACTGAGAAAATATTGTTGGACCGTAACACTTTCATTGTTCTATTGTTCTACCGTTACACGGTAATATTGTTCACATTGTTATTGTTACATTGATATTGTTATCGTCACCGTATCGTCCCAGTAATCGAAATAACATGGATATTGATTATTATAAATAATAATAAAAATTGACAACTTACACTAGGATTGGGAAAATTGATGGAGGAGACAACGTCTGTATTTTGGGTGGACCTAGGATACAGGTTGTGCAGCCGAGATATGGTTCCACTGCAGGGTTCCGGGGGATGACTGACATCCGTATTGTTCATAATGTCATTGTTATTGACACATTATTATTGTTATTGACTACCTAGTGGTAGGACCTGGTTCAACGCCAGGTGATTGGGCCGTAGTTCCGGGTATGTACGGAACCCACCTAAAGTATGGACAATGTCTCTTCTATTAATTTTAATAAATTAGGATATCGATTGACACGTGTAGTAGGCGTAGTATAGGATGCGTCTATTACAGGTGACAATTGGTGTTCGCTAACATAATAAATGATAATGAATTGTTAATGCATTGTGACTGACCGTAATTACCTGATTGTACATATATATCACTATGATAGACATATGATTGTAACACCAGATTTATATACCATATTAGTGATATTGCTAGGATACACATCTAGACATCAGTTATTTGTTACAGTTGTTTTACTTGTCTTTTATCTGCACATTTATTCATGTATTGTTATTCAGTTCATTTATTATGTTATTTAATTATCCTATGTTTGCAGTTATCTTGTTATTATTCGGTGCACATTGTTTATATGCATGAGCAGTCTTTTTACACACACACTCACCAGGTCGCTTTCTGACGACCCTGGATTTGCACGTCCAGATATTGGACGCTTTGTTTCATTGTGCAGGTGTTCGATGAGAAGGTACGCTTTGCGAGGAGCTTGGGTCCTCATCCTTTTTATTCTTGTATACTTACCTCTTTTTATTCTTATTTCTATATTTTTCTTGATTCATGCGTATCAGATTTAGTCTCTATTCCAGTGCTTTTTATATGATATCATGCGTGGATGTTTATGTGGAATATTACAGTGATTATTGATTGATTTGGTTTAGATTATAGCTTGTTCAGGTTACTTTAGGCTTAGCGTGTATACGTGGGTATTTTCCTTGCGTATATACGTCGCCGACTCTCGTCGCGACTCCGTTTCCACGTATTTTGGGAAGCGGGGCGTAACAGGGTTTCTTTGGTATCAGAGCCTAGGTTTTCGACTTGCGATGTTGAATTTTGACTTTTCTTTTCGCAAGAAAGACCTAGTTCTTACCGGTGACTTGAGAAATGACCTAGTTATTTTATTATTAATAGTTACTGGTTTATATGTATATTATTAAATAAAGTAATTTTTTAGGAATTAAATGGTAAATTTAGCCTTTTGTTATTGTTGATTATTCATTAACATTTCTATTGCTAATTATTATTACTATTATTAGTTATTATTATTAGTAGTAGATGTTACTATTATTATTTCATTATGCTGGTCATTAATATTTAATGTTATTCTTATAAGTGTTTATATTAAGATTATTGTTAAAGTTATTTTTATTGTTTTGTTAACTAATATCATTACTACTGTTTAGTATTATTAATTGTATATAATAGTAGTGATAATGTAAATTTGTACTAAGGTCGTTACTAATTACTATTTGAATTATCCTTGTTATTATGATTATTATTTTTAATTGCTGTTATTTTTAATTGTCTATTATTATTAGTTTTCTCCTAATATGGTGTTGAGTTTAGCCTTATTCCTTGCTCCATACCCTATAATCCTAATCCAAATCCCAACTCAATCCTTATTCTAATAACCTAATCCTTATTCTAACAACCCAATCCAAATCCTAACTAACCTAATCCCTATCCAATCCTAATCCCAACAATCTCTCCTTCCTCTCTCCATGCGGCAGCCATCCAAGCCCTGGGCTCCCACATCTGGATCCCCATTGACCGACATCTCCTTCCTCTTCTCCGGCGAGGCCACGTCACCAACATCCAAGTCCACGGCAGCTCAGATCCAGGCCGCCAGCAACTCCAACAGCAGCCCAGAATCATGGCCGGATCACCTCTTCACCAGGCCACCACCCGGCAGCCTCGAGCACCTCCCCCATCCCCCTTGGCCGGATCCCCTCCGACGTGAGCCGTGCGCGCAGCAGCCAAGCCGGATCCCCCTCTTGGTTGGCCGCGCGCAACCCTCCAGCCACGCCCAAGTACAACAGCAGCCGGATCTCCTCCCTAGCGTGCCCCGGCAGCCCCGTGCCCTCTTTCACTGTCGTCCACAGCAGACCAGCACCCGGACCTCCCCTTGGCTTCTCCTCCTCTACACTTGTTGCGCACCTGTCCACCCAACAGCCGCAACAGCAGCAGCAACAGCCGGCTTTGGCTGCTCCTCCACGACAGCAACAGCAGCAGCATGGCCGAGATTCCCCCTTGTTGTGCATCTCCTCAGGCAGGCCAACACCCCCGTGCCTCACCTCCATGGCCGAGCTCCCAATCCAGCCGCAACCACAGGCCATGGCCGCGCACAGCGATCCCACCTCCCTCTTCTCCTTGCCGCAGCCAGCAGGTCGCCCCCTGCAGTCCAGCGCAACAGCAACGCCCACAACAACAGCAACTCCAACAGCCGCGCAGCCGCGCACAGCAGCACCCAGAAGCCCAGCATACCAGCCTTCAGCAGCATCTCCAGCTTCTCCCCCTCTGATCTGCGCTTGCAGATCCAGCGCAGCAACAGCAGGCCGCCCCCTCCTCCCTTGGCGAGCCCAGCCTCCAGCAAGCCGAGCTCCAGCAGCGCGCGGCAGCACCACCACCACACAGCGGAGATTCCACCTCTCTTGCCGAGCTCCGTCGTCGCGTGGCCGTGTGCATCTCCTCCAGCAACCCCGGCCAACTCCAGCAGTAGCAGTCCAGGCCGAGTCCCCCCTTGGTCGGATTTCCCCTCCGACGTGAGAGCGAACGCGCCCGTGTCCCCATGATGTGAGTTTCTCTCTCTCTCTCTTTAATAATTAAGTGTTCGTAGATATGTTTATGTGTGTGGTGTAAATTAATGTGTAGTGCGCACGTATTACTTGATTATATGTATTACTTGATTATATGTGTGTAAATTATTATGTGTGCACAGATGTAATGTAGAAAAACCAATATGCTTGGGTGCTGTGTGCGTGAGTGTGGCATGTGTACATTTGAAGAGAATGTGGAGATATGTGTAGGTGTATTTCAATATCAGGTATGCAGGTATATTAGTCGACTTGACCTTTTGTTAGTCGACTAATACCCCTATTAGTCGACTTACCATAGTCCTTTAGTCGACTAGGTTCCTATTTAGAATGTTGTCGACTCTCTGTTTATTGACTGTAACCTGCAATAGTCAACTTACCCTTTTCCTATAGTCGACTTACACCTACCCTAGTCGACTTATCCCTCCTGATAATCGACTAAACTAGTCAAACTGCTTATACTAGTCGACTTGCCTTTCCTTATTAGTCGACTATTACCTTGTATAGTCGACTTATCCTATTTCCTAGTCGACTAATCCAGTCCAAATTCACTACCCTAGTCGACTTGATCCTCCTCTAGTCGACTAACTCTTGTTCTGCTGTTTCTACATTTCTTATGGATTGAGGACTTTACCCTATAGTGATGATCTTAGCTATAGTTGGATGGATCTGGTTTTTGAGGAATAGGTATTGATTGAATTGACCTACCTGATAGATCTTAGATATATATCTGATATATACTTGACTGGGATCCTGTGATTGACCTTGATAGAGTGAGAGTGTGTGATAATCTTGATCGAATTAAAATATGAGAATTTGATTATATGTATCAGAACATGTAGTATTTCAGTTATTGAGATTTGGATATATCGATGACTTGAGGATCAGAGTTGAGAGCAGTTACATTTTGATCTCCGTTATTGATAGGATCAGAGTTGATCGTTAGGATGAGAGATTTGATTATTGATTTATTAGACTTGTGATTACTATACCAGATTACCTTAATAAGGTTTGATGTTTGAGGTTCATGAGGATGGCTTTTGAGATTATGAGTTGACAGATTAGTTATAGACATTAATCAGTAGATGTGATCTTGATCAGTTTAATATGAAATTGTATAATGACTAGGGGTGCATGACTGTTACTGTATTGATTCATGTTATTGAAAAATTATTGGGAAAATATTGTCGGACCGTAACACTTTTATTGTTCTATTGTTCTACCGTTTACACGGTAATATGTTCACATTGTTATTGTTACATTGATATTGTTATCGTCACCGTATCATTCCAGTAATCGAAATAACATGGATATTGATTATTATAAATAATAATGAAAATTGACAACTTACACTGGGATTGAGGAAATTGATGGAGGAGACAGCGTCTGTATTTTGGGTGGACCTAGGATACAGGTTGCGCAGCCGAGATACGGTTCCACTGCAGGATTCCGGGGGATGACTGACATCCGTATTGTTCATAATGTCATTGTTATTGACACATTGTTATTGTTATTGACTACCTAGCGGTAGGACCTGGTTCAGCGCCAGGTGATTGGGATGTGGTTCCGGGTATGTACGGAACCCACCTAAAACATGGACAATGTCTCTTCTATTAATTTCAATAAATTTAGGATATCGATTGACACGTGTAGTAGGCGTAGTATAGGATGCGTTTATTACAGGTGACAATTGGTGTTCGCTAACATAATAAATGATAATGAATGTTAATGCATTGTGACTGACCGTAATTACCTGATTGTACATATATATCACTATGATAGACATATGATTGTAACACCAGATTTATATACCAGATTAGTGATATTGTTAGGATACACATCTAGACATCAGTTGTTTGTTACAGTTGTTTTACTTGTCTTTTATCTGCACATTTATTCCTGTTATTGTTATTCAGTTCATTTATTATGTTATTTAGTTATCCTATATTTGCAGTTATCTTGTTATTATTCTGTGCACATTGTTTATATGCATGAGCAGTCATTTTTACACACACACTCACCAGATCGTTTTCTGACGACCCTGGATTTGCACGTCCAGATATTAGACGCTTTGTTTTTATTGTGCAGGTGTTCGATGAGACGGTATGCTTTGCGAGGAGCTTGGGTCCTCACCCTTTTTATTCTGGTATACTTACCCTTTTTATTCCTATTTCTATATTTTTCTTGATTCTTGCGTATCAGATTTAGTCTCTATTCCAGTGCTTTTTATATGATATCATGCGTGGATGTTTATGTGGGATATTGCAGTGATTATTGATTGATTTTGGTTTGGATTATAGCTTGTTCAGGTTACTTTAGGCTTAGCGTGTATACGTGGGATATTTTCCTTACGTATATACGTCGCCGACTCTCGTCGTGACTCCGTTTTCACGTATTTTGAGAAGCGGGGCGTGACAGAGGAGTATAATATGAATTCATGATGAAGGAAATCAGTGGCCTGACCTCAATTGCATTGTGGAGAAGTGAGGATAGAGGGGGGAGTAGAGAAATACATACCACTTTTAGGATGCAAAAGAAAAGGAGGATACTCCACCAAGTTTGTCAAATCACCATCCAAAGATCTTGATTGGGACCATTCTTTCTTTCAGGTCACTCTCCAAATCCATAAATGGTGTTCAACTGATAAAGAATAATAGTACAAAAAATCCCCACTTGAAACATCAGCCCAAAATGTTAAACATTAATCCATGTTACCCAGATATCATCTTTTCACATGACAATGATTTATTGACTATACATCAATAATAACAACAATGGTTTCATTTTCTTAGAATGGTCTAATTTGAATTTTTCCCCCTCTAAGATTTGAAATTTTTGAATGACTTTTCTATAACTAATCGACGTATTATAGTGATGGGAATCAGATGATTCAGATTTACTAATATTTATTTGATTTTGAATTTAGATTTGAATTTAGATTTGATTTGATTTGGCATGATTTAGATTTTTATTTAATTTAGATTTGGATAATTTTGTTAAAATTTAGGAATTAATTTAGATTAAATTTGAGTAGATTTGATCCTATCAATAATTGCACGTGTGGTGCACATTTTGCAGACTATATATAACCATGTAGTGGACTTTGAAAATTAATGATTATTTGCTTAAAAAAAATTTCCCTATGAAAATTGTTTTGTTTGATTTAATCTCATGAATTAATCGAAGTAGGCGGTGGAAGCCGAGATCCATGTTGTAATCTGTGATCATACTCAATCTCTAATTCCACTGTTCTTCTTCATTTTCACCAAATTTTCACTACAAACTCTAAATTTCCTTACGTCCACATCAATTTTAGTATCAGAGCCGAAATTTCTGAAAAAAAAAAACTATCATCATCTCTCCCATACTCCCATCTGCAAGCTTAGATCTATGTCACCGCCACCGCCATAATGCCTTCATTGCCTCCACCTCATCATTGTCATCACGTCACCGTCGCTGCCTCCATCCCATGTCGTCCAATCTACACCAAGTTCTCATCGTCGTCACTGAGATCTCCATGTCGTCATGTCGACGAAGAAGCTTCGTCCTCACTCCTTCGATCTCTCCGCCCTTCCCCTTCATCATGATGTCCTCAAAGAAACTTTTTGTCGTCTCCATCTTACTTATTACTTACTATTGTATTCATCAGAGATGATATTTTCAAGCCGGGGAGAATAATGGGAACCGAATGACTCAGATTTACTAGTATTTATTTAGATTTAGAATTTAG
Source organism: Agave tequilana (assembly GCA_038442645.1). Taxonomy (NCBI): domain Eukaryota; kingdom Viridiplantae; phylum Streptophyta; class Magnoliopsida; order Asparagales; family Asparagaceae; genus Agave; species Agave tequilana. The sequence continues at coordinate 5,128 of JAVJIF010020106.1, read as the reverse complement.
ATTTGATTTGATTTGATTTGGCATGATTTAGATTTGGATAAATTTTGTAAGATTTAGGAATTAATTTAGATTAAATTTGAATAGATTTGATCTTATCAATAATTGCACGTGTGGTGCACATTTTGTAGGCTATATATAGTCATGTAGTGGACTTTGAAAATTAATGATTGTTTGCTTAAAAACTGTTTTCCTATGAAAATTGTGTTTTTTGATTTAATGTCATGGATTAATTGAATCAGGCGGTGAAGCCGAGATCTGGGTTGTGATCCGTGATCATACCCAATCCTAATTCCACTGTTCTTTTCTAATTCTCTCAAATTCCTACCACAAACTCTAAATTCACCTTCGTCCGACATCATACTTAAAAGGAGAAATTTGAGTACTTAACCTACATCTGAAGGAAAAATTCATATGTTTGGACACATGGTACATTCTCGGCAATCACCTAATTCAATTTTAAGAGTTTCCCCCCTTCCATAAAAAGAATCACTAGTAAGGGGTTTAACAAAACATTTAGCTCTTTGCCTCTTGTTCAAAAAGTGTTTACTTTCTGTAGTTGATTGGCTATGGTTCAGGTTTCTCCCATCACTGCAAGAGGTTTCCACATCAAACACGTGAATTTCTAGTAAGAACAGTTCTCTTAAGACATGGACAACACTTTTGACAATCACCTAATGGTTATATGTCCTTCTTCGAAAAACAAACACATTCTTCAAATGCAAACTTATGAACAGAATTGTTTCATAAAATTTTGTTTTTCTACTTTTACCCACCTCATTTTTATTGTGCACTATGTGCTATGTTATTATGTTAAGAACTTTTTCTTCTCAAAAGAAAAAAACTTTCACCCCATGATATTACTGAGATGAACAAGTACATTGCTCTTGCTTGGCATATACATGCATTAATTTTACTAGAAATCTAAGATAACAAGGATTCCTTCCCTCCCTCCATCCACATCAGACAAGAATCAGGAATTTTACAGAGTACTTCTTTTGGGATATGCATATCTCCAATTGACATTCATGTGATGGGCCAGATGATACCTACTGTTCCTTCTCCTTTGTGCACCAGTACAGTTGTTAGCATGTGCCAACTCACCTGCTTTTTAATCAATGCCATCTTTTGTAGTCTAGCCTCAGTATTAAGGCTCTCCTTCCTCCTTTTGCAATTCACAATTGATGGGATGTACCAACTACCCACATTCTAACTAAATAAGGAGATGTTTTCAACCAACTCCTTGACCATACATGCATCAAATGGTTGTAAAAAGCATTGGAAATGCCTGTGATGCTCATCTGCGGCCGAAATGGGAGATTTTGAAAGATGTTTTCTATTAAGAGAACCTTCCTTGTTTCTACTGACCACAAATGAAAATTTACTTGCAGCCCCAAGCTGACAGGAATTCAATTACAAATCTTATTGTTTTAATATACAGTGCATCTGACCTATAAATGAACATACAGAGAAAAAACACTGCACAAAGTACTATGTACTGAAAATTAGTAATTGGTAGATTTAGGGGCTAAGAGTAAAAATCTCCCCCAGGTTAAATTTCTATTTTAAGTGTCAGTCTGTGGTTTGTGAGGGTCTATAAATAGCCGTGCATTAGACAGAGGGAGAGACATGAACAACCCTTCTCATTTGTAAACCATTTGGGTGGGTTGAAAGCTTCTTGTGGAATTAACCAAGAAAAAAAATGGTGATCTTCGGAGCTTTCCTCGGTTGTCTCTGGTGTTCTTGATCATATGCAGTGGTTTGCTGAAATGGAATGAACTTAGATATAGGAAGAAAGGGCTCCTCCAGGGACAATGGGTGGCCATTGTTTGGAGAACTACGGAGTTCTTAATCAAGGGCCAAGCTTTATGAAGAACAGAGAGCAAGGTGACTTTTTCGGCTTCGTCTGTTAGGTCTAACAGGAGTACTCTTCTTCCTCAATGTAGTTAGTTATATGTTTCATTTTTATGATTTCTGTTCTACTGATCACTCTTTCATGCATGAAATTTATCCACTGTGGAACTTTTATTGATTTCTTGGGGAGTTAATGATTTTGATGGGATAATCCTCATCTCTGTTTGAGATTCTAGAAAGATAATGCCTTTGAAAACTGAAAGCTTCTTTCTTTTGGTAGAAAGTTTTAGGCTTTTAGCTCTTTTTTAGCTCCATTTCCTAGATGCATGAAAGGAATTCCTCTCTCAACTGTTCCAACTGTGAAGTAGTCTCAATGTACTTGAAAACTACTACCTTGTTTGCTTTCTTCTCCCCCTCTAAAGTTACTTTGGGACTTTGCATTCTTACAAGGTGAATTTTTTCTTTTTCTCTTTTTTCCCTTAATATTTATGGTTTTACATTTCTAGTTAACATGAAGCATCAGCATTGCAATTTGCATCTTAAATTTTGCTAGTTGTCACATATTAGGAAAATGAGAAACCACTGTATATATTTTTAAGGTAGACTTGGATGGTTTCAATCAGCAACCAAATATTTGTGGATGAAAAAAGTTATGTAGCCGTGTTACTCACTGTTAGTTTTGCTGGATGTATGTCTCCAGTTACAAGTTCTTCTGTTGGATTGGGCCGCACGGTAATAATTTTTTAAAAAAAATACTTGTTAATTTTCTCATTTCCAATGATTAATCTTTACAGGTATGGAAATTTGTTCAAGTCCCATATATTGGGGTGCCCTACTGTTGTGTCCATGGACCCTGAGATCAACAGGTACATTCTCATGAACGAAGGGAGAGGCCTTGTTCTGGTTATCCACAATCCATGCTGGATATTTTGGGAAGATGCACATTGCAGCTGTGTGAGTGGCTCCCTTCACAAGGCAATGAGGAGTTCCATGCTCGGGCTGATAGTCCCAACAATGATCAGAGATCAACTCCTTACGAAAATCGACCAGTTCATGAGATCACACCCTATCTATGATGGAATGGCAAAGCAATTGACATCCAAGAGAGAACCAAGGAGGTCAGTGTGAAACTTGACCGAAGATTTATTCACTGGATATGTTTCAGGTTTATGCTATTTGATGACATTCTAAAATGTTTTAACTCAAGAAATGGACATCATTTCTAGTGTTATACCTCGGATTGAGTGTCTAATTTCAGTTTGTTTGCTCTTCGTGTTCAGATGTGGTTGCTCTCAGCCTTGAAGCTGATTGCTGGTATAGAAATGGTCCATTTTCTGAAGCCTGGAATCTGAGATCAACAAGCTTGTTATAGGAACTATTTCTTTGCCTATCAATTTGCCCGGCAAAACTACAATCAAGGGCTGCAGGTAACTTCTCCTGTGCACCTTTTCAATTCAAAACCTTGCTTTGTTTTAAACGGTCTTCTTTCTGACAGGCAAGAAAAAAAGATAGTAAGCATGCTGAGAAAAAATTATTGAGGAGAGGAGAGCCTCTGGGAGATCAAATGATGACATGCTTGACGCCCTCCTGATAAAATGGCAACGACACGAGAGCTAGTCTCACCGATGAACAGCTCATTGATCTATCATCACGCTCATCTATTCGGGATTTGAGACCTGTCTACTACTTCAATGATGGCCATCAAATATCTTCATGAACACCCGACAGTCCTAAAAGAATTAGTGGTGAGAATGACATCAGTGTTCCCCTCTATTTCTTCTGTATTCTGAGTTTTATGTTGCTTTCATGAAGAGGATGTGAGCCCACACTGGCAGCTAACTGTTAACTGTGACATAAACTGCTTAAATTTTCCTCATCAAAAATATTTTCAATCATCAAAAACTAAACATTCAGTGGCTAGAGAAGGAAACAATATACCCAAGAGTGTTCTTAGAGCTAGGACTAATCAAATTTTATATGAACATATTGAATTATGTCCACTTGATTCACATAAAAGATTATTCTGTGTTGGGCACATTCAGAATGAACATCTGGAGATCAGACAAAGTAAACTACCCATGATGCAATTGACTGGATCGACTACAAATCCATGACTTTTACTCGTGCAGTAAGTCCAAATCTCATTACTGTAAAGCCTGAAATGGACCCTTTTTGAAGTAGTCCAATGCCAAGAAGTGTTGTTCTTCTGCAGGTAATCCTTGAGACTTCCAGACTGGCAAACTGTCGTCAACGGAGTATTGAGGAAGACGACTCAAGATATCGAATGAAAGGTACGTTAAAAAGGAGAGGGGGAAAAAAAAATAATTCAAATCCAACACACTATTTCAATTGAAGACAAATTATGAATGAATTTCTGAATATTTTCTTTACACAGGATATATTATTCCAAAGGGGTGGAAAATATATGTTTTCACAAGAGAGATCAATTACGATCCATATTTGTATCGGAGCCCTTCACCTTCAATCCATGGAGATGGCTGGTGAGCAAGCAAGAAATATATACTTAAAACTTGGGAATATATTTCTAGTAACACCGGCATTTTCTGAAATACTGACTCATCCGAATACACTTGTGACCGGATACAGGGTAAGAACTAGAGTCTCACCCGTACTTCCGGTCGGAGGCGGCAGAAGGCTTTGCCCGGGGAAGGAACTGGGAATAGTAGAGATAGCCATTTTTTTTCACTATTTTGTAACTCGATATAGGTATGCTTCTGTTATTACATCGATATTTCAATCAGATATGCTCCAATCTTGTGAATACTCTACCATGTCTGTTTCTCAAGAACTGTAAATTCATGTGTCAGCATGTACTCTACGCTCGCCATGTAGGCTTCGACTTCTGATTATCGATCTGAAAGTTCTCGTTTTTTTTTCAGGTGGGAGGAGGTAGGAGGAGATAAGCTGTTGAAATTCCAAGAGTTGAAGCACCCAATGGGCTGCACATTCGGGTGTCAGATCGCTGAAATTCACATATTGCACAAAGATGTAGACGTAGGTTACTGACATATATGATAAAAAGGCAAACATGTTCCTTTGTTCATGCAGTTGCAGTTGAATGAAAAAGAAGCAGATTTCATTTCACATCACAGACATGGGTCAGGTTCAAGATTAGCATTGCTAGTCAAGAACAAATCTTTTGTTAAAATGTTACCATTGCTTCCATTGCAACATTTTTGAAGGAAGGACCAGGCTCTTTGGGCCCGGGTCAGATTCAACTCAGAAGAAAACATTTGAAAGCACAAATGCAACTCAC